>JAMQGT020004403.1:0-41198 GCA_024447675.2 Pterophyllum scalare
GTTGTGTATCTACTTGGTTCAGTTACGTATTGCTGAAAAAACTGATGTGTGTCATGTGAGTCAGTGAAATTCTTTCACAACCAAAACAAAAATAATTGTCACATTCTAACTTCACTTTATATGTTGTCTGGTCAACATAGAAGTTCCAGAGAGTGCAACCAAAGGAAAAACAAACAAACAAAACAGTTTCTTTCAGGAAAAGAAACTGTTCAGAGATTTAAAAAAAAAACATTGTAATTAGATTTATTATCAGTGTTTTAAAATAGTAATTATTATTATTACATGATAAAAAGTTCCTACTACTTAAAAGAAAAAGTCAGAAATGTGTTGCCACATCAGCAATGTGAGTATTCTAGACTGTCAGTGGTCATGGGAGAAATAAATTCTCTACATTTACTGCAGAATAAGAGTGTTCATCATTGTCTTCTAGAAAAACCTATTGAAGCATATTATTAATAACAGGCTTACTTCAGCACTTTTATACTGATTAAATGGATGTTGAAAATGGCTTCTGCTGTTTCAGAGAAAACAATTCAATTCAATTTTATTTATGTATAGTGCCAAATCACAGCAAACAGTCACCTCAAGGTGCTTTATATTGTAAGGTATAGAATCTGATTAAATAATCAATAATTACAGAGAAAACCCAAGAGTCAAAACAACCCCTTATGATCAAACACTTGGTGACAGTGGGAAGGAAAAACTCCCTTCTGACAGTATGAAACCACCAACAGAACCAGGCTCAGGGAGGGGCAGTCATCTGCCACGACTGGTTGGACATTACTACCAGCAACATTATGATGGAGCTTGCAACAGCTGTGTTGATTTACTGGCATCTGCACAACAACACAGCCCTGGGTTTCATGACATTTTCATGAGATCTAACATTTGTCTTAATGAGAGTCCTGGACATTTTTTTTGCAAGATTCCAAATTGTAAGGAAAACTGCATGTTCCAGACCTCTTGCAGTTTACCAACAGGCCACACAGAGTGTAGGAGATGCCACAGTGAATTTGTTTATCTTGTTACACAGTTGATTCTCAAGACAACCATGTAATGAATGAATGAATGAATGAATGAATGATACTTTATTCATCCCACAATGGGGAAACAGTTACCAGAGCACCCATCCAAGAAGACAAACAAACATGGGGAGATAGGTAAACTGTGGCCATGCCACCCCCTTCGAGGCGCTGCCATTACAAAGACGAAAACAATAGTGAAAACATATAAGGATAAGTGAGGAAAAAATCATCTCATACTTTGTATACATACACATATACACATCCACAGTATAAGGTCACAAAAACCTCTGCAATGGTGCAGGAAGCACATAGCATAGCATGGGAGCAGTAGGGTGGGGAGGGGCAGGGGTGGAAGGGAGCCAGCGGAGGCGAGGGGGGGGAGGGTTAGGCTACTGTGGGGCTGAGTCAAACTCCCTTCCTCAGCTAACAGTTCTGATAAGAGGTGGAAAAATGTTCATCAGCAGCTAGGTCAGGGAGATCAGTCCAACACAGGTCAGAAGAAGACAGGACGGCAGGGGCGTAGAGCATTTTTTTACAAAACATCCAGGAGCACAGTTTGATAAGCAGCAGTCCAAGGCCGCCAGGGAGCCAAATTTCTGATTCCACGACTTGTTTTGGAACAGGCTACACTGATTCATTTGTTGACAGCCTTTAGTCTTTCTGGTACCTCTCAGTGGCGAAAAAATCCAATCATCCAAATCCTCTTGTTCAATCCTTCGCTGTGCAAAAACAGGTGCCTCTCCAAGATCTAATCCCTCCTATCAGCTCCAGGTATACTGAGCGTGAGTTGAGTCTGTACCTTTCTGCATAACCCGTCATAAGCAGCCTTACCACGGCCCAACAGCTGCCTAGAATTCCTGAATTGTAGCGACAAGCCAGGTGTCTCCAGGTCCAGTTTGGAGAAATCCTAGTGTCAGTTTTAGTGATTTTTCTTTTGCTTTTAAAAGAACTCAACCAAATATCTTAACCTATAGACTTTTGGAAGAGTTAGCAATCTTGGGGATAATGTTAAGTATGCTCATCTTTCTTGTTTCTTTTTCCTGATTCCTGCATTTTATTCATACACTCCATTACTTTTATCTTCACTTGTGTGGAAGACGAGAAAGAATAGTTCACTTTGTTAAATAACTTCATATTGAAAGCGTCCTTTTCATAAGACATTCCGTGTCCTACTATTCAAAGAGATTATTGAGGTCCAGTTTATGTCACTTGTCAGTTCATTCTTTATGTAGTGTTGCAGCAAATGACAAGAAGTCCTTTGCCATCACCTCATTTCAAGAGAGTTCAAACCATGATCTCTCTTGCAGTGAGGCGACAGTGCTAACACCGCAGGTGATTGGCCGTTCATTAAGGTTAGGTGAAACCAGGAGAATGTTACCTGTCGGATGGCATTGTGCCATCTGAGCATGGATAATGCTGTGGGTTGTTTTTTTTTTTGTTTTTTTTATGTGATGGCCTGGGCCTCTTAATCTTAATGCTGGAGCTTGCCAAGATATTTTAGACAATCCTGTACTTCCAGAGAAAGTTTACAGCTTTTTACAAGTTTACAAGTTTTGAAGCTTGATGGTTTTCAGTATGAAGAACGAAACAAAGTTTAATAGTTATCAGGCATTCATAAACATTTGTGCTCCTACTGTAAAGACAGTTAAAAATATAATAAGTTAGAGATGAAATCATAACTGTTGTGAAAGAATGCCTCAACTTCAGTTTTGAACCATGTTTTGTAAGCAGCTACTTCTTCAGAATCTAACCAAGGTGGTTGGCTAATTGATGATACTATGATAATGAGTTTAGCTGTCATTGACATACTTAGACCTCCTCTTCTTGGTTTCCTCTGTGTGTTGTATGTTAAAGAAAAGAAAAAAAGCACCATTGCATTATTTTCTGGGCTGAAACTGGGTCTTTTAAAACTGTTTTTAAAATAATTAATAGATTTAGTTGTGAAAGTGAAAAATTAAAAGTTGTGTTTCTGAAATTATTTCTGCTTCCTGGGGTGTCTTATTTCTCCACCCATCTAGATGTAACAGTACAGTTATGAAAAAAAAGAAAGTACACCCTTTTTCAGTTCTAAGGTTTTATGTTTCCATACATAGTAAAAAAAATCATCTGGTCTGTAGCACATCTTAAAATTAGTAAAGTACATCCTCAGATGAACAAACGTGCATGATATATTACTCTTTGTCAATCAATGTGTGAAAACCCAAGTATAGCCTTACTACTTCCATGTGAATTGAGAGGCTAAATAGAAGAAATGTGCTGTTAATCAAATATAATTAGTTAACTGATAATCAGCAAGATGTCTTCATACAGGTTGCCTGGTGGTTCCAATTATTGGGGCCTTTGCTCTGCTCTGGCTTTTTGCTTTCTCCTTTATTCTTGTCTTATTCTTGGTTTCCATTTTGTGCTGAGGAAGGTTACTGGCCGGTAGTCAGACGGAACCGTGTCTTAGCTCTTAGCAGCTGGTTCATTTGTGATGCCAGGTACTCATGAAGTGCAGCTAGCTTCTTTACCCAGTAGGTGTGAACCATGTCAGAGATTGGTGCTGTCCAACTCTTTATATGTGAGACTCTTTCCCAAATGTCTGCCACTGTGATGGTTACTAGATCCTTTTTAGGAAGGTTGCTGTGTTCTGTTTTTAGGTCCACTAGCCTCTGAGCATGGTTGCTGTGTGTTACATCTTTCTCCAATATGCTCTTCCAATATTGCTCTGTCTCCAGCCATGATGGGAGTGCTGTTCTCATATTGTTCCGCTGCCACTGTGAGTCCACCGGGGATGGTTCAGTGGAGAACATCTGGTTTATTCTCCTGGCCTCTATCTCTCTGGTATACCTCTTCAGGTGGTTAGCCAAGGCTGGGATTCTTTGCTTGGCAGTTTCTAAGACCTCAGGTATGGACTGCTTTTTCTTCTTAGGCACCCCTTTCTTCTTCATCCCACCTCTCTGCAGCTCTGCTAGCTGGCTGACGTCCCTCCATGCTGCCTTAATCTTCTAGTTGTGTCTTTCCAATGAAGGGTATTGATGCTTAGAGCTTTACAAGATCAACAGAACCCTAAGAGTGTTCATGAGGAACTCAGTGGGGATGTGGAGAACAACACTAGAGGCTAACTTCAAGTCAATTGCACCAGTCAAGTGCAGGATTTACCAAGAAGATGCTCTCTCCCCACTGCTGTTCTGCATGGGCTTGAACCACCTCAGCCAGATCATCAGCAAGACTGGCTACAGATATAGGCTACAAAATGGAGCAAACATCTGCCACCTCCTTTACAAAGATGGTATCAGCCTGAATGCCAGGAACGAATGAGACATTGATTCACAGTGATATCAGAATGTGATTCAGACTGGAGTAGTGTAGTCAGATGGTGACAGAGAGAGGGAAGGTAGTTAGAACTGAGGGGACTGCACTACCAGAAGGCAACTTTGCAAACCTTGAGGACAGCTACAAGTACCTTGGAATCCCATAGGCAATTGGGAACCATGAAGAGGCTACTAGAAAAGCTCCAACTTGCTGAGAGTAGAGCAAATCCTAAAGAGTCAGCTGAATGGGAAGAACAAGATCTTGGCAGTCAACACCTATGCCCTGCCAGTTGTCACACACCCTGCTGGGATAATAAGCTGTCCAAAGGAGAGATCGAAGCCAGTGACATCAAGACAAACAAAAACCCTCACCATGCATGGAGGATTTCACCCCAAATCCAGGAGAATAAACCACGCTGAGACAAACAAACAAAACAGTTTCTTTTAGACAAAGAAACTGTGCTCAGGGATCTTAAAATACATTGAAATTAGAGTTGTTGTCAGTGTTTTGAAGTCACAATTATTATTACATAATAAAATATTCTTCCTGCTTATTATTGTTATTATTGTAGACCGTCAGTGGTCATGAGAGAAATAAATTCTCTACATTTACTGCAGAATGAGAGTGTTCACAGTTGTCTTCTAGAAAAACCTATGAAATCTTTGTGTCAATGAGAAGCTTACCTCAGCATTCTGATACTGATTAAAAGGATATTGAAAATGGCTTCTGCTGTTTCAGAGTAAACAATTCAACTCAATTTTATTTATATATCGCACCAAATCACAACAGTCTCCTCAACGCACGTTGTATGGTGGGTAAAGACCCTACAATAACACAGAGAAAACCCAACAGTCAAAACGACTCCCTATGAGCAAGCACTTGGCGATGGTGGGAAGGAAAAAACCCCTTTTAACGGTAAGAATCCTCTATTAGAACCAGGCTCAGGGAGGGGCAGTCATCTGCAGCGACCAATTGGACATTATCACCAGCAACATTATCATGGAGCTTGCAACAGCTGTGTTCATCTTCTGCAGAACAACTCAGCCCTGGGTTTCATGACATTTTCATGAGATCTAACATTTGTCAAAATGAGAGTCCAGGGGGAAAAAAGACAAGGCAATCATTTAATTATTTTTTTCATTTGCTTTTAAAATAACTCAACCAAATATTTTAACCTATAGACATTTGGAAGAATTTTAGATCTTGAGGTTAATGGTAAGTATGGTCATCTTTCTTTTTTCCCCCTGATCCCTGCATTTTGTTCATACACACCATCAGATCAATGAAAATAAATTCATTACTTTTGTTCTGACTTCTGTGGAAGATGAGATGCACGCCCTATGTTTTTTATTTGTTAAAAAAGTTTGACACATCCAATAAATTTCATTCCATTTCACGATTGTGTCCCACTTGTTGTTGATTCTTCACAAAAAATTACAATTTTATATCTTTATGTTTGAAGCCTGAAATGTGGCAAAAGGTTGAAAAGTTCAAGGGGGCCGAATACTTTTGCAAGGCACTGTATATATATATATATATATATATGGACACACATATAGTTTAGTTTTTGTTAGTTTTTTATTTTTGGTTTAATGCTTCATTTTAGTTTAGTTTTCATTAGTTTTAGTATTAGTTTTAGTGTTTTATACTTTGTCAGGTGCAAGATTCAAAAGTGACTATTGTATAATAAAAACTTGACCATGATACTGTTTGAAAATATATATCTTTAACAACCAACTGTTCACAAGACAGCAGCACTACATGCTAAATGTGTGTAATATTAAGGAAACATATGAACATCAACATCGAGAAACTTGAAAAAAACAAACTCCAAAACTCAATAAAATCAACAATAAAGTTCAGCGTCAGTGCAGTAGATTAACAACACCTACATGTGTTGCTTGACAAAGACAAACTTAACTGTTTGAAGGAATCAAAGCTCAAATCCAGCTGCATACTGATGTTAAAGCTACTTCTGTTTTAGAGGTGCTCCGAGAGCTAGCTTGGTTATATGCTCGCTAATTAGACTTCAGCTGGGTCTGTGCAGCCTCTGTACACAACCCACATTTATTCTTGTGTCGCTGGATTATGCGCGTTAATTACCTTGTGGTCATGTGCCGGAGTTTTCTATGCAGTGCCGGCTGGGACTTTTTCCTCTCTGGGTGCTGCCTTGTGTGCGCTTCCCTGGTAGACTTTGATGTTGGTGGTTTTTTCCGTCTGAGGAGTGTTCAACACGTTTTCATTATCCATAACAAGACACTCACTTTCATCCGTGCTATCCAAAGAAACTCCATATGGGACTCTGCCGCCTTCTCCACTGACTGCTGCCATTACTTTTTGGACCAGCGTGGTGAGCACACACGCATGCGCATGCACGCACACAGTTGCGGTGCTCCCAGCTTAAACTACTGGAGCGGAAATAGGTTATTTCATATCAGTCCACAGGGCTGGGCACAGGTCATCCTGTCCCAATGCAAGTGGTGGTTTTTAACGTCTGTGTAAAATGACACAGTCCATTAAATCAAATGCACCTCTTTTGGAGGTGTTTTTGAGCTGTGCTCTGTTGCTGAAATTGAGCATAATAACATGAAACACAATTAGTGAATCTCTCTTTGCTTTGAATTGGGATATTTTGTAACAAGCAGAAAGATATTAAACGTAGCAATGAACAGTTTTAAAGGCTGGCCGTTGATGAAAGCCTCAGGTCTGAGGGGTTAGAAGCTAGAAAACTGAGGCTCCAGCGTAGCTCAAAGAGTTCAGAAACTATTTAAAATGAGAAAGAAAAGTATTTATTAACCGATTAGGTCGTATTTTAGACTGCTTATCGCCAGCGGATCTATTCTGACCCAAAGTGCAGCTGTGACTGGCTCTGAATGGCTTTACAGCAGACAGCTGCTCACATCTTCCCAGTACTGCATACCGGGGCAGAATCTTTTAGAGGTATGTAGTACCAGATCATACCGGCTTACTTTCACCCCTAAGCTTACCAAGATATTTTAGACAACCCTGTACTTCTAGAGCAGGTTTACAGCTGTTTTTGATGATTGATGGTTTTCAGTATGAAGAACAAAACAAAGTTTAATAGTTATGAGGCTTTCATAAACATTTGTGTTCCTACTCTAGAAACAGTTAAAGTTAGTTAGAGATGAAGTCATAACTCTTGTGAAATAATGTCTCAATTTCAGCTTTGAAGCAAGTTTTGTAATCAGCTCCTTCTTTGTAATGTAGCCAAGGTTGTTGGCTAATTGATGATACAACGATAATGAGTTTATCTGTCAGTGACAGACTTAGACCTGCTCTTCTTGGTTTTCTGTGTGTGTTGTATGTCAAAGAAAAAATTTTTAAAAAGCACCATTGCATTTTTTTTCTGGGTTCTTTTAAAAGAGTTATTTTAAAAATAATTAACAGATTTAGTTGTGAAAGTGAAAAGTTGTGTTCCTGAAATAATTCCTGAAATAATTTCTGCTTGCAGAGGCGACTTCTTTTTCCATCCATATGTAGATTTAACAGTACAGTTATGAAGGAAACATAGAGTACATCCTCTTTCAATTCTAAGGTTTTATGTATATATACACAGTAAAAAAAAAAAAGATCTGGTCTGTAACACATCTTAAAGTTAGTCAAAAACATCCTCAGATTCAGTTCAATTTAATTCAATTTTCAAGGCGCTTTGTATTGTAGGTAAAAACGCTACAATAATACAGAGAAAACCCAACAGTCAAAACAACCCCCTATGAGCAAGCACTTGGTGACAGTTGAAAGGAAAAACAACATTTTAACTGGAAGAAACCTCCGGCAGTTATCTGCTGCGACCAGTTGGGGCTGAGGGAACAGAGGCAGCATGAAAGACATGCTGTGGAAGAGAGCCAGAGATTAATAATAATTAATGATTAAATACAGAGTGAAGTATAAACTTAAAAAAGGTGAATGAAAAGAAACATTGCATCATAGGACTAACTATACCCTAACTATAAGCTTTGTTTAAAGAAAAGTTTAAAGCCTAATCTTAAAAATAGAGAGGATGTCTGTCTCCAAAATCCAAGCTGGGAGCTAGTTCCACAGAAGAGGGGCCTGAAAGCTGAAGGCTCTGCCTCCCATTCTACTTTTCAGTATCCTAGGAACCACAAGTAAGCCAGCAGTCTGAGAACGAAGTGCTCTATTGGGGTGATCTGGTACTATAATCTCTTTGAGATAAGATGGGGCCTGATTATTCAAGACCCTGTATGTGAGGAGAAAGATTTTACTTTAGTTACTCCTCGGCCTCCTTTAGCAGTAATGGTACTTGTAATAAATGTAGTCTGTTTCTAGCTCTGGAGGCCAGGCTTTCTGAATTGGAGACTCGGCTCCGCACCCTGGAAAATCCTATAGCTAGCCAGGCCCCTGTAGTCGGTGCGGACCATGGTTGCTTAGCTGCCGTTTATCACCTTTTGTCCTTGGAAATTAAAAAAAAAGAAAAGATTAGTCACAAAAAATGAGCAGACCTCTACATTAATCACGTCATCAAATCCATAAAATTAGAATTAGGGATTCCAGATCAGGAATGACAAGTGGAGCCTGCATTATTGAAACCTCCCACATCAAAGAGTGCCGGCTTCTCATGGCTTTAGAAGTGTGTTTCGTCATGATCCAAGCTCTCAGAGGACCTTCAGGAAAAATACGGATACCTATGACTCTGGCATGACATTTAAAAACTCTACAAATAATTTGAAACAAACCATTCAGCTGTAATGATGTCATCAACAAATGTTGTAGGTGTAAATGGAATATTGTACCATGGAAAGACAAATCCAAGGTTGAACTGTTTGTGGAGAGTAGCAGTTGACATGTTTGGCACAGACAGCTTTCGGGAGAAGAAACTGTGAAGCTGGCTTGTGGAAATGTTACCGTTTGGGAGTCACTTTGCTGCTTCAGGGAGCGGGCAGCTTGCAGTCACCAATTCTACAAGAAGTTCTACATCATATGGAAGGATGGTTGGAGATAATGTGAGGCCATCTGTCCAATAGTTGAAGTTGAGCGTGAAACAGGCCTTTCAACAGTAAATGATACTACATACACACACACACACACACACACACACACACACACACACAACAAACCCACCAAATCAAAGCTCAGATTTAAATCAAAATGTTGTATGGAGAACCTGAAAATCTTTAACATTTTGCAAGTGAAGGCATTTTGCATAGAAAAGCAGTCAAAAAAATTCATTACGCCAATATCAGGGACTAGTGGGCAATTATATGAAATGCCTTCAGGATGTTATTTCTATTAGAAGAGGCAATACTAGAAAATCTCTTGACATTTTGCTCAAATATATTGCCTTTATCTGTACGCAATGTTCAAACAGGATCACAGGCATGTCAAAAATGAAGTCAGTTTCCATGGGTTAAACTTACTTTTTCACAACCATACGTCTGTCCTCTCTTTTCACTTTGCTTATCGAGGTGCACGATGGACACCAGGGTGAATGTTGGATATGAATGCAGTAGCAGCGCAGTCATCACACTGGGCATACAAGAGTAGGAGGAAGGACAATAGAGGTGAGCTATACTCGTGGGGATTCTCAAAGAGGTAAATGAAGTAGAGCTGTTACTTTGGTTGAGAGGTCAGTGTTTAGCATGCAGGTGAACACTTTGTGGTAGCACATGGAAAGCCTAACCATATCAATGCAACCTATGTAAGTCAGCAGAAGACAGGGCACCTTGTTAAGAGGCGCTGATATAAGATGATAACAGGTACATACTGTATTGTACCTTATGTTCATCAGTGGAAATCGAAGTGGAGTGTTTGTAACAGTGAAAACCCTGCAATGCCCTCAGTAAGAGTGGCGCGTGGATGTGTGCGCGCATACGCACACAGGTTGTGTCTTAATGAAATTCACTATCGATCTCGGCAAAATAGACTTTATACATCATTCATGCTCTCTATCAATCACACCCTTCTAAGTTTTCCAAAGCTGTTTGTTTTAGAAGAGTAGAAAGAAAAAAAAACAAACAGGCTGAGCAATAATTACTTTGAAGAGATTGTTTTAAAGTCTTTCCTTTAGCCTTTTTCTCAAGGTGTAACAAGCTTATCTGTCAAAGACAATGTCCATTGAATGAACTGCTTAATTTGAAATTGATTGAGGTTCTATTTGGTTTAGCTGTTTTCTGCAGCCTCGAGAGGGAAAACCACGCAAAGATACAAGCCTAAGCAACGCAAATCAAAAGTCTTCACAGAGGGAAAAACTTTATCTCTAAAGAGATATATTTTTAAAAAAAATAGGCAGTGACAGTGAGGAACACCTCTTCCCAGTTGTTGAGATAGTGGATGTTAGAAAAATCCTATAGGGTGGATACAGACAAAAAGCAAAGAAAATAAACACAGGATGTGGTAACCTGACACAGGAAACCCAGTGAATGCTGGGAGTGAGCAGTGAGCTGTACTTCCTGTAGGACAGCACAATGGTAAGTGGTGGCCCCGGATTCCTAAAAGAGGTTGTAGTGGCAGGGACAAGGAAGGGCAGCCCTGTGTCCTCTGGTCTAGTGCTGATAAGAACATAGATAGCAATGGCATTTATGTCTGTCTTACTGTTTTGGGAAAACAAAACATCCTGAGGTTGCCATGGTTACTGTTACATTTAACATTAAGAAGCAAATGTGAAGCATTCATCCCAAAGTTATGTCTCACATCCAAGGAGTTAAAATGCAGTTTAGCACCCAATGTCACCTTTGTTTCCGAGAGATAAAAGACTAACACTTTCTCCAGGATAGAAAAATAAAATAAGCTACATTAAAGGATTTAGAAGTAAAGGAATGCAGGAAAATCAGTGCCGACTTGGTGTTCCTCTCAGCTTTCCAATAAAAGACATCGTCTAGGATTTAATGTTTGCAGCTCATGAATGCGATCCTGCACCACCTGCCCTGCCTTTTTGAGCAGTATGAGCCAGTTCTATTCTTTTAGTTAAAGGTGAATTTGCTGTCCAATGAACAAGAATGAGTGAGATTTTTTTTTCTTCTTCAGTTATTGGGAGGTCACACAGAAAACCAGATTGACATGAGTAGGTATTTCTTTTTTGGTGGGTATCATACTTTTGCAATTGCAGGGGACTGTTGATTAACGCAGGTTAAAAAAGAACTTACATTATATTGATGATCTAACAGGTTTCTGTTTAAGATGATGTTACGTTAAACTCTGGTTTTATGTTTCTGCTTTTTATTTGATATGATTTGGAAATTCAAGCATATGTATTTAAATATTGCCTAAAAGCAAATTAATTACTCTATAGAGGCCATTGAGAAGCACTGAATAGTTGCGTAATTTGGCTTGTAGTATAAAAAAAGTAGCACAATGAGGTCAGCGTGTCTAGCTGTAAATCTGACAGAGTATCAGTGAATGGCCCACCCTTCCTCCTTTTGCCTTGATCCTTCCCCATTGACCTCGTTCAGTAAAATATTTTTATTCTATGCCAATCTTGTGTTAATGGCAATAAATGTCTTAACTACTCCTGTTAAAAAAATAAGTAAAATCTAGAAAATATCTATCTAGGCATCATAAATAAAAGTTTGCAAAAAAAAAACTGACATTTGAACTGGATATGTTTGCAAAAAAAATTGAAAACCATAATATTAGATAGCTTGTTAAACCTGCTAATGTAAATATTGAATCAATTTAAAGTGAATAGGGTCAGCTTCGGTTCTTTTCCTTTACACACTCACACACACACACACACATATATACACACACACACACTGTTGTGTGTGCCATCTCTCTGTGCTTTCTTCATCATACCCACATAAACCAATAAAAAAATGGAGGTGGGATGTCTAGGCTTCTTATCTGCCTGTTTTGTTGTTGGCCCCATAGCGTGAGTGTGTATTCATGGCCAGTTCCTGCAGGCCCTGCCTGTCAAACCAGGCATGCGTGCATGTTAGCTTGCCCAAACCTATACTACGCCATTGTCCATTCAGTATGATTATCATGAACCCACACCGCCTCCTGTCTCCGGGGCTCACATGAACCAGTACTTCCTCCAAGGAAGGAAACGTTCGTTACCCATGGGCCAGTGTCACACGATTACGCTGTACAGACCCAAAAGGCAAGTTTGACTGAGAATTTTGTATGTAAACTGATCTTTTGTGCTTTCTCCCTAGATAGCGTTGTGTACCCACTGAGGAACTGAAATTATTCCAAGTTAAATCACATAAAGACTCATGAATGCGATCCACTTCAGAAACATGCTGTAATCAAAAAATAAAACTACTCCTCTCTTGATAGCTCCTGCCCGTGCATCCCACTCACTCACCAACCCTACACTTTTCTTGATCATGCATCTATTCACTCATACATGCACAAACAGTCGGGCAGTGGGACTATGAGGGAGAGGGAGATCATTTGTCTCAATCTGCACTGATGATAGTTTATCAGAGGCTGGAGGAGTGGAGTGGGAGCAGGTGGTGGAAGCAGGCTTTGTAAAGAGACCACAGTAATCAGATCTGCAGCTCAACTCAACAGAGCTGGGGGAGTCCAGCGCTGACCTACCAACCAACCTAAGAACCACAAAGGGTTAACTTCCCCCTCCTGGATCCCTAGCTATCCAATTAGACACTGCAAACACTGGGCTAAAAAAGCAAAACCCACAGTCACTGTCTTACACTTGGATCTTTCAGGAGGTGGAACTCACAGCAATCAACCTCTGAAATGTGACTGACCAATTAAAGAAAATTATGTTACATTATAGGTGTCTATGCTTGTTAAAAAGTTACTTTATGTGTCTGTCATTATGCATCCTTACATTTCTCTATTCCTGTTTGCCCTTTAAACTATATGACATTTAATGTATCACCCATTTAACACCAAGTTGGTTCTCTTGCTTCATACGCTCATTGTCTTTCTTTTTCTCTCTGACCCATCCACTTGTGGCCACAATGGATGGTCTTTCTCTCATTCATAGAGTGTAGTGTATAGTAATACTGTGGTGGTTGCTATAGCAACCCGCTAGTCAGACGATCTCATTACTGGCCCTTAGACATTTCTTTCTCACTCCCTCTCTAAGGAATTACCACTTTTCATTATGATTTCCCTCCCCTCTCTCCCAGCTACCCCTCCTTCTTTATCTCTGTCTCCCCCTGTCTCTCTTATTCTCTCCCCCCCCGCTCCTCAAAGGTCAGATGTCCTCCATGGTGGGGAGAGAGGAAATCTGTAAAAGAGTTGAGGTCTATTCAGCAACCCCCGTCTCCCTCCGATCGCAGCCCACAATCATTCTGTTCCTTTCTATAGCTGCAAAGAAAGAAGCCAGAAAAGAAGGGAGGGACGAGAGCAGCCTTGAGTCTGCTGGTCTGCTGTTCTTTAGAGCACATTTTAAAATCTGTTTCTTTTTTCTTCCCTTCTCTTTTCTCTCCTCAAAGCTTTCTTTTGTGTGGAAAATAGCTCCTTGAACTGATGGTGGAGTAGTGGTGTGTGTTGACATTTTTTAAAATGCTCCTGCCCACAATCAATAGCCACTAAAGTCACACATAGACTCTGTGTGCACGTACACCCTGCACACACCTCTGTTCATTTGCACGTACGCCTGTGCGCGCATGCCATAGTTCATACATACAATATAAATTCATATGTGTGAATATGCAGTTTGTGTAATGTTAGTTTCCTGCTTCAGGTGTTGCTCAAGAGCCAGGCTGTGCTATATATCATATTATAGCACATGATTTCAAATCCCTTACTTATTTCATTATTGAAAACAATGAGTATAACTAAAAAAAAAAAACATTGGGTAAATGTCTGTAATGCAAATATGCACACTGTATACTCAGTAAAAACTGAGAACAAGGGAGCCAGCTCGCAGCAGAATCTTTTCTCATATTCTCACTCATGAAACTCAGTTTTTGTTGCAACAAAATGTTTGTTTTCACTCAGCTTTGATCTCCACTGTATCTCAGGTCTCACTCCGTCATTCTGTCATCTGCTACAAAGGGACAGTGAACAGTGGGCAGATCCATATGCCCTATTGCTCCATCACAGATTGATCCAAATGGGGCTCTATTCAACTGCACTGGCCGCACAATTGATCCCGGCCTCTCTGCTGCGGTAAACATTTTACTCGGCTTGCCTCCATCCTGATCAATAGCCTTCTTTTAATAATGTATCTCATTGATCAGTTTGGTCCCTGAGTAAATTGATCAATTATTTTAATCTTTTTTTTTTCTTTCTTTCTTTCTTTCTTTTTTTTTTGGCATGTGGTGTCAAATGAGGGGCAGACTGCTTTGGGTGCTAATGGCCACTCTCAGAGCTACTATGAAGAGTCTAATTAATCTGCCTATTTCACAATGGATGTAAGTCGTGAATGTTATGTTATTAATGCAGACAGGAATCATTGTTTAAACTTCTGCTGAATGCTCTCTACTACAGTGGTATTGGTGTGCTTTCTCTGTTACTGCCTCGTCCCTCTGATAGACTTCAAGGGCACTGGTCATCAGCACTGGTAAAGTAAATGCACTCCACCCACCACATCTCATTACTAGTCCTAATTATCCTGACAAGTCACCACCGGCTTGTGCATGCGTGTCTCTGCGTGCGCATAAATGTGCGTGTGCGTGCTTGATTTTGCAGACACAAACAAAGCTGTAAGAGCACCAGCACATTTATTCTTGGCACAGACACAAACATACATCGAATGCACGACATTAAATGGTGAAGCAGTGGATCAATAGGCAGCTTGTGTCCCTGACTTCATGGAAGGTGGCAGAAACAGTGTTTGAAATCCAAAGAGTTATCTGAGGCAGGAGAAAACAGGCGGCGGTGAAGTCTTTGTTAGTACGACCTTGCTGAGATTTATCTTCTGCTGAGATATTTTAAGATTGGACATTATAAAACCAAGCATGTTAAAGGGAACCAAAAAAAAAAAGAAACTACACTAATATGAGAAAGTTACATATACCTATCTTTCATGCTAACATAAACATATAAATTCCTGACAGATTTTCCCTGATCTGCCCATCCTTCCAGGAAGATTTGCTGTCTCTCCTTTGCCTCCCACAGGACTGTTGAGTGGACGATTACTGTGCCAATCAGGAGCTGAGCAGGTGTACATGTCGCCATGTTGCCTGCTACCTCATTAAAGTCTCGTCTTCGTAGCCTTTCACTCACACCCATCTGAAATGTCACGACATAATCCACAAGACTTTAGACACCCATTACACATCCCTCCTTACACCACGCTAGCCACACCAAAATGCGCCGCTCATCTGTCACTGGTGTATGATGCGCCGCGCTGCTTGCTTGCTCTTCCAGAACACAGGTGTGAAGTGCTGAAGCTTTCCTATGATACAGCTTTTCACGCTATTGTCATGCATCATCCCAGTGGATGCACTTCGCTTCTCAAGCCATGCTAAATGTTTGACAGCTAATACAAACCAACTAAGATATGTAACTAAAGAAAGAACCAAAAAAAGGGTGGTTTTTAGATGCTTTGCTATCAAAGTGTCATGTATATGTGCATTGTTATTTTCAAATGTAGATGGCCTAAATTTAAAGCAAACCTAAAATTGATAAAACATATTTATAGCAGTGTACATAGCATACGTGTTGGCAGTTTAAGATTTCTGAGCGCAAACACGAGAGCATGCATCTATGTGTGTGTGTTTGTGTGTTTGTGTGTTTGTGAGTGTCTTTAGAGAGAGCGCTAATTGTAAAGGATGTGGCAGGTTAAGATAAGGTTATCTTGACGCCGTGAAACGTCTGAGAGAGAAGGCCAAAGCTTGCAGACGGAATTAGATTGATTAGAAGAGCCATATTTGGGCTATTTCCAGATAGCCCTCGGTGAGCCTCATCCCTTTTGCCAGGCATGGCTCTGCTTTCGTCCTCACCCTCACCCCCTGCTCTCTCTCCCTGACACTCCTGCTGTGGAGCAGGACAGTTGATAGCGCCACAGGCTGTCAATCAGACACTAACTGACTGGCCACTGCAGAACTGAGATAGTCCCATAGACTCCCTCCTTTGACATCAACAGTGAGGAAAAAAAAAAAAGCAACAATGTATGCAGCATTTCAGGAGAGATGCTTTCGGGGTGAAAAATTGTGTGTCTCTTGATGAGAGTTTAAGGGCTCTCAGCCCTCAGTTCAGGTTAGCAGAGTGTAACTTTGCTACACTTGCTTCCATTTTGTCATCTTTTTTATTCTCAAGAGCTCGAGGTAAACTGACACTCTGTGGTCTAAAGGGGGAAAATTTTTCATCTTATAGACTTAATTTAAGATGAGTGTGTGGCGAGGAAGTCAATCCTTCCACCCCAAAAAAAAAAAAAAAAAATTGCACTCAATTCCTGCCATCAGAATCCTCCATTAGCCAAGCATTAGAAACAAATTAACTCTTCTCAGCTGAATGGCTTGTCAGAGGAAGTGTGGGAAAATCCTCTATTAGGCAGGAGTTAAGTGCCTATTGGAAAGCTGGAGACGGAATCCTGCCTAATAAAGGAATAGTCAACCACTGGAACACCGACTGAATGGAGAAAAGAAGTGCTAATTAAGAGAACAAAGTGTTGTCTTACAGGCTCCTCTATTAATGTGACTTTTCGGGCTCATCTCATCGGCATCGCTTGATTCCTAACTATGACCGGTTGTGTGTGGTTGCGTGTGTGGGGAAAATAAATAAATAAATAAATTGTTTATTTCGGGTAGTGGTGACAGTCTGTAAACAGATAAATAATGAATTTTCACTGCTCCCAGAGGCCACACTTTTTTAGACTAGTCTCATTTCTGAATTTGACATGTCGTAAGCCGTGCAATGAACACGCTGCTCTGAAACTATTTGGGGCGTTATGTCTCAGATGAGCCGAGCCAACTTAAACCACAGCTCCAGTCTCCTCTGCCTGACAAATGCTGAGCATTTTCCAATTTTCAAGCTGTGAAAAGTGAGAGGGATGGCGAAACAGCGTCATGGACCGAACCGGGCGGAGACTCAAAATAAACTCAAGTAGGCTTGGCTGAGTATGGGCTCCATCTCTGTTTATCTTAGTGAGAGTGAGCATGGGAGCCCAATGATGAAATCAAAAAAGGGAGGAAAAAATTAAACAGAGTTGAACAGGCTAGTGTATTTGGTTGGGGTTGCCATGGTGACAGAGTGCATGGATGCAGATAAACAGCACGTTGAGTACTCAGGGAGGAATGCAGCCCTTCTGCCTGCGGTTTGGAGTGGAGGTTAACACTTCTCTTTCTCAACAGCTTCACCACTCAGCAACATATGGGACTGAGGGGGGAGCATGAGAGGAGATTACACTTTAATTGCGCACATACAGGGATAAAAGCGAATGTGTAGGAATATTTGGAAAAATGCTGAGAAAAAGGGAGCGATGCGTAATGCTTGATTGCATATTATGGCACGGACTGTTTCAGTGTTTTCACTTAAAAATTGGAGTCAGCGGTGGAATTTGGAGTGGAAAACTACAGACTAGAGGTTTCTCGCTTTTCTGCAGTTGCCACACAGATGTCTTCTCGATGGCCTTCTCCAGAAGAGCAGACTGCCTTTTTGAGTAACCTGCGAAGTAAGGAAAGTAACTTGTCATTACTCCTCAAGACAGTGCAATGATCTGAAGGGGAAAGAAGGCTACCTTTCAATTGTTTATTTAGATTAAAAGTTCTGGATGATGGGAAGGAGCTACACGCATGAGGGAATGGTGGCAAGTATACTTGAGAGACTGGGAGAAAGAGGGAGGTGCTAAAGAGAAGCCAATTTGGTGAAAAATTGGTGGCTGTGGCCTGCTGATAAGAGGCCCTCCTTCTCAACTCCCTCTAACAAAATGGGAAAGCCCCATTAGCAGCCATCCCTACAAGGCCTTGCCTTTTCTACATGGTCAGCCTTCAATAGGGGGCAGAAATGGAAAATGGCTACTTAACCAATGATTACCAGACTGAAAGGTACCTGTCATTCGAGGGAAGTGGCCAGAAGAATAGAAGGGACGTGTGTGGGAGGATAGGAGTGAGTGATTTTGGTCCTGTCTCTGCAGTGAGACAAACGTGTTATTGTGAGATTAAACCTGGAGTTCGTGTTTAATAAAGCCGTACAGAGGGGGAGGTAACGGGTGGAATATGAGAGACGAGGAAAAAGAAAGCTGGACTGAGGGTTGGCAGGGGAGGAAAGTAAGGCTTTGAACAGAGTAAAGAACAAGAAGAAACTTAGCTGCCCATGCTCCTTATCTTCAGCTAACTTTTTGAACTTTGTTGGCCTTTTTGGTAGTGAGATTGAGTTTGTATCATTTTACGCAGAGGCAATTGAGAAGCCCACAAATCATCCCAGAGAATAGAAACACCTTGCTTACCTGCATTCCCCTCCCAATCAGAAGAAAATTCTCTTGCTATTACCGTTAATCAGGGAACTGCTTGATCACTGCACAGCTTTCACTGCTAGTTTCTTTCCCGGCATTATGGCAGCTTTTATTCTCCTCTGTAATTGCTTGTCCCTCTGGCTCTTTGTTTCCATGACTCGCTCTTATCACCTCGCTGTGCTGCCAATTCACCACTGTCACACAAACCATAACACTTCTGCCCAGATCTTTCAAGGGGTGCCTTGAGCCACAGCATTTTAATGTTCCCCATAGGCCAGGCCCACAGTGCCATATGAGTGGTTTTATGGAAGCTATTATTAGTGTTTACTCACTGGCACTTACAGGGTCAACAAGCATCCTGTGTCTCTCCCTGTGCAGTGAGGCAACCCTGACTTCTTGTTTTAATGTTATGGGTAATGTTATGACTCTGTCTCTTTGCTCAATCGTTAACTCTCTGACCACTTTATGAGGTATTAATTGAGTAGTAATTTTGACTCAATGAAACCATGTAAGAGTTTAATGCTGTTTTAACTCTCAATCTAATTGAAAACAGGCACTAAGTGCTCATGTTTAGTGCCCAATATGCTGTGGATTGCCTTTTTTTAAAAATTTGAAATATTATTTATGTTTTACATGCTGCATTTTGCATATAAAACAGTGCAACAGAATATAAACCAATGCATACAGTTGCATCAGCACACAAATACATTATAGCTTAACTTTAACATAAAAAATATACACAAATATTTAAGAGATGCAGGTGTACACATGCATGCACACGCACAAAGGGAGAGACAAGTTTAGATGGTGCTCTGGACTGATCGTATTACCTCATCTCACATTTATTTCAGAGGCCTGAAACCTGATATGCACGCATTGTTATTTTAAATCACCGTCTGGGAAAGCTGGACCCAAGGTCTAGAGAGTCACAGCCAAGGGGAGTTTAAAAGAGGTGGAATAGGCCACAGGGCCACAAGGTGCGTCACAACCTGACAAGATTAGGGGTGCAGTTTCATTAAATCAAATAAAATGTCTTAAATAATAAAGAAAGAAATAAACGCAATCGTGTGTTACCATTCTTTGATGTAAACTCTTGGGGTAATGGGGTAAATTTAAATTCTTTTAAACTACATTCACACATGCACAACAGCCCTACCTTATCTCAACACTACCCAGCTGAGCTATGTGTGAGAAAGCAAATCTCCGTGAATGAGAGCAGGCAATTGTCCAGCGAATTCATTGCTCAACAAGCAAATGTCTTATTTCCTGTTCTCTGCACACTCTACCCCAGCAGCACCCTCACTCAAAACAAAAATGAGTATTTCCTGTTGTAAAAAACGTGCCTCTTTCCTGTTGTGTGCAACATTCGAGAAAGGGCAACTTTGGACAATGCCCTAAATTGATTCTCCCAACACTGTCTGGAGTTGATGTATGAAAATTCACTGTATTTTTCCTGGGCTATTGATTGGATTGTTGACTGTGAAGTGGTTGGAAGATTTCTCTCCTCGCCATCTTTCTCTTGCACCCTCATCTACCGCTGTAATTCTTGTATGCCTTCTGTCTATGTTCAGTCCCAATTTTTGTCAGTGTTCACACCTGCAAGGTTAATGTGTGTTCATGGTGCCGGTTTAAGATCCATATGAATATATTTCACCTTTCAGTACTGGACAGGCACTATGCCAGAGGCCACAGGATAACCGCTCCTTCCCTCCTATCTGCAACACAGGTTAATTAAAGTTCCTCATCTCCCCTCAAAGTATGCTTTTAAACAGAGTGCTATGTGTCATTGGATTGTATTTCAGTCCTTTTAATGAAGGACTTATCGTGCATGTGCGCAT
Organism: Pterophyllum scalare; assembly: GCA_024447675.2. Lineage (NCBI taxonomy): Eukaryota > Metazoa > Chordata > Actinopteri > Cichliformes > Cichlidae > Pterophyllum > Pterophyllum scalare. The sequence continues at coordinate 20,451 of JAMQGT020004403.1, forward strand.
GGGTGTGATTGAATGGGCATGCTGTGCATTTAATTTCATCATCTGGTTGCACATGCAAGGCAGGAATATCTATTTGGATACTGAAAATACCTTCTGAATTCAGATCACTGATTAACATTTAACCTTGGTCTAATTGAAGAATGAGGCATGTGCTAGCCTTATGGCGTTTGTGTTTGTAGTATTGTATGTGTTTATAAGAGAGTGAGTAAAAATTCCACCCACGCAATGACAGTGATGCTGCATCACCTGTTTAATGTGTCAAATGGGAAATAGTGGAAAAGACGAGATTGGGGGTGAATGCAGAAGCTCAACTTGTGGATGTGTCTCTTATACAAGCCAACAAATCACAGGCTCTCACATTCCTCTGTTATGATGTGATCTACTATGCATTCACAAGGTTAAGTATGAGAGAAGTAGGCTGCCTGTTGTCTGACTCATGACGGTCAGTTAGGGCCCTAGTTACATAAATTTTGTCATCACTGGTGGTGCACCAGGCTCTGTGTGGACGTTGGCGTATCATTTGGTGCATGGGCTACAAAGGGAACAGTTTATGCTCATGTGTCGGAAAGCCTGTGGCAAGAGTTCTTTATACAATTTGACTTCGAAAGAATATAAGGATAAATTTCCAGAGGGAAACTACCCAGACCTTTAGAAAAGAAGAAAACATCACTGTGCATGTATGAAACTCATCCTATGAGTGTACTCCAGCAGGACCAGAAAGCGGTTTAATTAAAACAACTTCTCACAGGTCGTGCGTCTGCAGCAACTGTCCATGTTCACATCTGCATGGCACTATAAATCTGGTCTGAGATATGAGTATGCCTCACACTATAGCAGCTTCAGCTCACAGAAAAAGAGTCTGGTGACACGTGTAAGCATAAAAATGTGCACATCCAATCCCATGTGCACAAACACACTCACAAAAATATAGAAACACATGCGTGTACATGTAAACACAGTTGTGAACTGTCACCATTATAACTGCCAGACATACACATTTACTTATACTTACGGGCTCATATTTATGGAATCATGTCAGATACTTGAACAAACACACAACATAGGTTATTCACATACCAACAATTAGCACACTGCCTACACACTTTATAACAGCATGACATATGCGGTGATCTTTTCATGCAAAAAAATAAACAAACAAACAAAAAACTTGTTATGCTTTGTTAATAATTTCATCTGGACATTTTCAGTACAATTTCTTGAGACTGCACCTAACCTTTTTTTTTTATTTTGAACATCATAATTGATATCTAATAATTGCCTTCAGTTTTCCATCCCACTGACTTTTTCCAGATCGCTGAGCTGTGGAAAATAGGAGGACTGTACTTAACACTGAATATATATGAAATCCATTAGCATTACAATTAATTTCTTTATTTATTTTATAGAAACCGCTCAAATGCTCTTTGTGTAACCTGCTGAAGGGCAAATAGCTTCTATAAGTATACTAAGTGCTTATTCCCTCTGTTGCTTTTTCAAGTTTCAGTCACTTTTATTCTATATTTTCTCCCCCCTTTCTTTCCTATCCTTTGGTGATTTATTGGATGATGATCCCCTCTTTTCCTCTCAGGGTGAGTGTGTGCTATGGGCTTCCAGCCAACAGGACCCGCTTTAATTGATGTCAGTAATCTGGTCACCTTGAGAGATAGTTAAAAGGGCAAATTTCTATTAGCTTTAGTTTATGGGGGGCAAATTAAAACATACACACACACACACACACACACAACACACACACACACACACACACACGCACACACACAGACGTGCACACACAGAGACGTGTACACACACACACACACACAGACATGCACACACAGAGACGTGCGCGCGCACACACACACACACAGACATGCACACAGACACGTGCACACACACACACACACATACAGTTTCCAAAGACAGCAAGTAAAAAAGCTGACACAGACAGTGTATGTGAACGTAATACGTACTGCAGATTTTTGAGACAATTCCCTGAGCACTAATCTTGTCCACTGCTGTTTGCGGTGAGTAAACATGAAGGTGTAGTCTCTCTGCCGAATCCCCTGTTCCATTTCCTTAAATGCTGTAAGAAATACATTAAGACTAGTGCAGAGCCAAGATAAGTTATTTCTGGTTGGATAAGCGCAAGGGGTGTATCTGAGGGAGCCAAAAGAATCTACATTAAGGAGAGATATCTGTTAATTAAATCTGTCCCGGCCTGATCTCTATCTGTAACACGTAACTTACACTGCCTCCGCTGCTGCCGCTTTAGGGCCGAACACGTACACATTCATGCACACACAACCGCATGCACAGATACATAAAACTTAAAATGAGACTTTCATTTCTATCATCCCGTCATCCATAAATACGTCTTTACTTATGCATCACAGGAGGGTTTTTTTCTTTAGGATATTCGCAGTATTTATTTCTTCTTGGTGCTTTTGGTTTTTTGTCTTCTGTCTTCTTGTTCTGAAAACACTCAAATGTCCTGGGAGTCTGTCTGTTTGCTCCTGAGAAGGACAGGGGCTCAGAGGTGACTGGGGGATGAAAACTTGGGGTGTATGCGGACCAGATGTCTGAGTTTTCATGAGTGTGGGGAGGGGCATTGGGAGTGGACAGCAGAGAAGTGGGGTGACATGGCTGTTCTCAATTACCTTGATCGGTGGAATGGGGTGTGTGTGTGTGTGTGTGAGTGTGTGTGTCTGTGTGTGCGTGTGTGTGTGTGTGTTTTTCAGGGGGCAGCGCTGCACAGAAAGGATGCAGACTGTTTAAGAAAGAGCTTAAACTAAAGCTCATTCAGGAAAGGGTTACACTTTACATTATTTTTGATTTGTTATTCTGTTTTTCACCATAAACACTGCTTTTGGGGGGATTTTGCTTGAAATTTTTTTTAAAAATGACAGAATTTCATTTGAAAATTGTTGATATATAAATCAAGTTTCTTTCTTTTTCTGATTAAATGCTGTAAGGACCGTCTGAGAGACTGGAGTTGTTCTTATGCCTCAATCTATAACGCTTGCACATGGCACATGCAGAACTTTGCCTAACGTAAAGGTATTCGTTAGAGCAGCGTGGAATAACAAATGCGATCGTTTGATTTGCTTCTTTAGACTGCAACCATTATTTCATTAGTGTGGCTTCCAAAGCAATAAAAGATCCTGAACTAGAAGATGGTTACATGCCCCTTTAGATCAAGTGGTACCTCTGTTCTGTGTTTTAATTAGGATTATATGTCCTCTTTAAAGGATCCTTTCTCTGAAGCCCTTCACATTTAGAGCCCTATAGGGTTACAGAAGATTAAAAGCACTTTTCCATCTTTTCCCTCTGATATATCTTTGAAATTGTGCTTGCTTCTCTGTCTCTGGAACACTTTATCTCCCCCTAAGAAGGACTGAGGGATAAGAGGAGGGGTGAGGCAAGGTTTGGGTGGTATGCAAGAATTTTTCTTCTTTTTTTCTCTTCTTTTTTTCTCATTTGTTTTGTATTTGCTTATACATTTGTTGATTACAAAGGAGATGTTTAGCTATGGCATTTTCATTTATTATACCACTTTGATCAGACACACGGGGGTGTCACGTTACACACGGCAGCTTTAATATGTCTTCCACTTTTGATACAGCAGGCCTGTGTCCAATCACAGAGATCTTCTCCTGTGACCTCTGACCTTTACTCCTGCAAGTAGAGAAAGAGAAAGGCATTGGTTTCAGTAGAGGGAGGGGTGCAGGCTGACTGTCTCTAACTGCAGACTGCTCAGCACCCCCTATCCCTTTTTGGAAACCGACTTCATTCTAAACACTTGAAAATCCTCCACATCTGCAAGCAATTAGGTTTCACTACTTGCACTGGATGAGAAATACACACATACATTTACAAGCACAAAGCACAAATACAAACACAGCTAAGGTAACAATACTCAGGAATATACATTGAAAAAACACTTTAAAAATGCAGTACATACCATTTGAGTACATATAGATATGTAAGCCAGTTAAATACCTATCAAACTCGCTTACATAAGCCAGTTAGATAGGTATGTAAGCCAATTATTGTGTTGTCATAGTAAATGTCACTGCTAGGGCTGCATGATTATGGCCAAAATGATAATCGTGATTTTTGTTTTTCAGAAATGAGATAATGGCTATTTGTCACCATTATTCATTGATTTTAGTGACCAATAATATTTTTATTGCACTGTAATGCAAACAGTGCGTTCACATTTTCAAACCTGTGCAAATCATTGCACCAAAACAAAACCGGTTCCTTCTTAATCACCTAAATTTCTCTTAAAGGAAAAATATGAAAATAAATAAATGAAAAAAAAAACTAGCAGCTGTGAGGTCCCTTTTTTCCTCCTCCTGCAAGTATTTGCTGACGGCGTAAGTTTTGCTACTCTGGAAAAATAATTGTGCGAGGGCATAACATGTCTTATATCCAGTGAGTTGACCATTGTCCCGACGCCTTCGTTGCTCACCGTGTTTAGTGGACACACATCTTTGGCCGAATGGAGTGCGATTGCGTTGGTGATTTCAGTGTGAGCTGGATGAATATGCAGATGGGTTGTGCAGACTCACTTTTATGGATATCTGGGTTGATGTCGAATGATTCACTTTAGCCACCATTGCACTGCTCTTCTTGGCCTTCATGCGCTGATTATACTGCCATTTGTGGCGTGTTTTCAGGTGGCTGAATAAGTTAGGTTATGCTGTTTCGAAGTGCACACACAACTCTGCAGCACTCTTTGCATGAATATTCACCTCACATCTTTCCGCTGCAACCAACAAGTTTCTAAAAGCACAACTTTTACTGTGAAGGCAAAAACTCTCCATTTTCCAGTTTGTGTCATGCTTTTCTCAGTTCACGATTTCACTACCACTCTGTGAGTAGTTAGCAAGTGTTTGCAGACAAGTTGGTAACTCTTTGCAAACAATTTCACCTAACGACTGCCAGCAACCACTGGCTAACTGGCTGGGTCAAACACGTTTTTCCCTAGTGACCAATGTTTGTCAGGGGGTTACTGTGTGACTGTGACTGTGGCCTAATGTGGTTTCTCACACTGTGCCCTGTTCTAATTTTGTGTTGGCATCTGAAATTATCCAGTGTAATAAAACAACAGCATAGAGGAAAAAGGCACATTGCGGAGAACACAGACTAAACAGTGCAATTCTCGGTTAATTCCAGTGGAAAAGCCACCAATGAGGACATTTCTGCAGTGTTCTGTAATCAGTGAAAAAGAAAAGGGGTGCTGTTTTTGTCTTTTGACCTTCATAATTATATAAACCAAATGCATCATAGTTTTAGTAATACAGAATGATCCTGCTCTTTGTGAGTCTTCATTACTAAATCAGTCCTCAGACACACTTGCTAATATGTCCTTTCTGATTTCAACCAGTTGCCCTTGAACAGAGTGGAATGCCTTCTACTCTGCTACCCGTCAGAACTCTGGGTTTTTGTGCCTAACTGAGCCAAAACCTACTCTCCTGACACCTTTATTAACAGTAGCATGAGCATGAAGCACTTCTTATCCCTTGAACTTACCAGATGAATAAAACACAAGCTCATGGAAAATATTCTGCTGCAGTGGAAAAGGCTTCAAAATATTTTCTTATAAGTGGCCGGCAGAATAACTCCTATCAATTGTATCTCTATATCCCTGCTTGTTTTCCCATAGTTCATAAACTGTTACTGTTGTTTACAAAATAACATTACATTCACATAAGGAAGGAAATGTGTTCTCAATTTGTTTCTGCCAAAGCCACAGATCTGCAACTAATGAGCGAGAGATGAGAAAAAAAAAAGTGCAATAGGAAATACACTGTATTTGAAAAGTAGTGCAACTGTGAAAAGGACTCAGGAGGAGAAAAGTGTTTTAGGCATAAAGCAGTGAAAGGGAAAACAAGTGTTTTAAAATAGATTCAGGAAATATACTAAAAAAAATAATAATTCCATGCCTCTTAATAACAATAAACACTGTAAGGAACTGTAAAGGAATACATGTCCTTCTCTTCTTACTAATCCAACTTTTGTTTTAATAAACAGGCTTAGTTATGACTGCTTTGTAGCAGGCAAACAGAAACATTTCTAGCTGGTCGGCCATTAGAGAGTAGTGGCCTTTGTACATGCCCCACATTAAAAACAATTTAGTTAATTAGCCAACAGTGATCTGTATTCCAAGGGCTAATTCAGTAAGTGCCTGTCAGCTTGATGGTGACTTCGGCCAAATTGATTATACTGTACTTTTACCTCACTGTTGCAGAAGTTAGTGGCTCTGGTGCTGTAACCAAAATGTCCAGCAAATGACCAGCAGGTGGGAGAAATGGGACTTTTTGGCCCTCTGGAAGCTGCTGCTTTTTCCTGCAATGGAGATGCAGATTAGGTGTGTGTTTCATGATGAGTGTGATGTGTCACCTTATCAAGATTAAATGGTTAAAGATTCACTGGGATAAGATTGGTGTGATGTGGATAATCATTACATTAATGACACGCGCTCACATGGAGTGTAATTTAAAAGCAATTATGAGATCAGTAACCTTTTTAATCCAGTCATCAGCTAGAGTTTGTGCTGTGTGTCACGCTGTATCACCTGAACCTGTGGCAAAAAGGAAACATGAATAAATTGTTAATCAATCACAGAGAACGGGACTACTCTGACAGGTAAGTCAGACAGAGTTAACATATTGATACAGGCACCGACTTACTGGGGATAAGAGTAGTATGGTTATGGAACTGATTCCGTAGAAATACTACATTACACACATCTACCCAGATTTTCCTGCTAGTTAAAGTCATCATACCTTGCACTGTATTTTCCAAAAAGAATTCCATGCACCATACATAAATAGTAACACAGATGCACACGCAGGCATGCACACTCAAACACAGGCCTGCAGTTTTGCCACAGGATGCTGTTTTCCAGCTGTTTAAACCACAGCTCAAATTAGCTGCTCAGCCATTGGAAGGAAAGGCAGGCAGGATACCAGTAATTACTGTCTGATTGGTAGAGTGGCTGCAATTAGCAAGTTTAAGTCTTGAAGATTTGCATATATATAAAAAAGCTCAGGGAAGCAAGGTGCAGTTGCAGGAAGTATCCATTCTGAGAGGTAAAACTGCCTTATGTAAATATGAAAATTCTCAAATGGTCAAAGGATCTCATGCAAAAATACACTCTGTCTACACGACGAGTGTGTCATCACAGTCAAAATAGTGCCAGGCATGAAATAGACATCATCCATTAAAATGGTATGACGGAATCTATTTGCTCCCTGTACAGTATCTGCATGTTTCCACCCCACCAGCAACCGAGGAGAGCCTCAGCAGTGGTCCACCCTTATCACAGCACATTTAACAGGGGGCTAATCCAATCAGGTGGGATAACAGGGTTGCTCTCTGTGAGTGGAGGAGGATCAGGCGACTGCTCCTCTGCTTCCCATTAGTGTGTGTCTCTCCAGCCGGGCCTATCCTAATCCCATTTCCCCATCTAAAGCCTTAACCCAAACAAGCACACAGGACAATAATCTGCAGTCACACTTCTGTCTGCCGCCCCGGGCCTTCTGATGCTGCTAATGGAGGGCTAGCAGGAGAGATGCCAAGAGACCACTGGGAGGACTAGATGTGGTTTGTTGTTAGCCAAAGAACAACAACATTCACAGTATTTTCTTTACCTCTCCTACACAATTTTTGCCTTTTTTCTGTGTGTAGAATTGTGTATCTATTGCTGGTTTGTGCTTCCTTTGTACACCCAAACAAATTTACCCACAGAGATCCGGGCTAAGCAGAGATTGTTTTTCACTGTGAGCGTGTCAACAGCATTGTTTCATAAACACATTTGATTGTAAGTAATTGTATTGTCCTCACCATATTCATTACTGTGAGAGCTGTTTAAGAAGATATGTTGTGAAGTTAGAAAGGAATAGGCATAGATTTGTGGCACAGTCAGGAAAGTCATTAGATTCCTTTCCTGAATTCATACAAAATAATTTAAAAAAGAGACATGGTGAAAGAGAGGCTTTGGCTTTGTATCCTCGTCTTTCTGTCCCTGTTGAAAGCACATGTGCCCCAGATGCGGGGTCCTCATCCAAACCCGAGCTCATCCAGACGCCACCCTGAGTGTCTCAGATCACTTACACACTCTCCAAGGACCTTGGAAAAAACAGCCTCATCCACATTTCTCATTTTGCTTTGTTTCCATAAGAAATATGTAACCCCAACTTCCTAATGAATTCCAACTGAAATATGGTTGGTGCAACAGCATGCACCTCAGACAAGGCTTTTCAGCTTAGCATTTTCGTGCTCCATATGGAACATATTATGCCATTGTACAAATTAGATCATTGGATTTTAATTTTTGTGGATGAGGTAGAAAAAAACAGAAGTAGAAAGAGAACTCCAGAGCTTTAATATTTGAAAAAAAAAGAGGCTTGCATTCATCACTGTCATCTTGACCCTTTTCGTTACTAACCAATTTCAAGTTTAACTTATTGTCTTGAATGATGGTAAAGGTGCATTCTTGTAGTTCTTTATGTCTACAAATTATGTGAAGATATACACGGCAGGCAGCAATGTTAAATCTCAGTCATCAGTCGGATTTTTTCTCTTCTTACTGACAAAGCTCACACACCAGTTTGATTTCTCTTCTGAATATCTTCTGAAGACAGAACTGTGTTAGAAGGTTTATACATTGGGACTGTTCAGATTTGTCAGTAATTAGTCTTTGATTAGTTTTTAAACACCCTAATATGATTTCTATTATTGACAAGGAAGCAGAAAGCAAAAGGGAGTTTTTTCTCCTCACCTTTGCCAAGTGCTTGGTCATAGGGGTTGTTGGATTCTCTTACGTTGGGAGTCTGTCTCTACTAGTGTAATGCTAATACTGCTTACCTTACATTATTAATCACCTTGAGATGACCGCGAACTCAGGCTATCTAAATAAAACTGAGTTGAACTGAACTGAAACTTCATTGCATTTCAAAAAGTTCATCAGTGTTTCTGGTGAGTTCAAAGGCTGAGCTGAGCACACGCATGTAGGCAGTATAATCGGGAAATAATGGTTCAGCAGTGGTAGCGTGCGGGTAGTCTGTAGGCAGCTTTGGAGTGCCCGTCTACCTGTAAAAAGCTTGTAGTATTGCTCTGCTGTTGATGGTCCGTCCACCAGCCATGCAAAAAGCAAAGTTATACAAAGAGCTGAAGTGAAACAGAGTGCTAAAAACAATGAAAAGAATCCACTGCAACCACCGTCTATACTTTTCATAATGTATTTTTTAAAAAAATCTTCCTGCACCTCTCCCATTCCTGGTAAACTCAGCTGTCACGTCAAGCAGTGTGCAGGTGGAACTTTGGAGCAATGCACAGGAGCATGTTTGTGGTGGCTGAAAAACTTTCTTCGTAGGCTCTCCGTAGGCAAATACCTCCACAAGTCGACACAACCGCAGCAGCAAAAATGGACCATAAGGCATTAAAGGGTTTCCAGCCATTGTTCTCCATGCGCACGCTTCATCTTTTCTCGCTTTCACCAAAGTCAATAAGTTTACTTTTGCTTCAAAGAAATGATGTTGTGGTCAAATTCAACTAAATGACAGTTGAAAGTTGTCTTAACAATGGTAATTAACAAGATACTTGTTAACAGAAGAATTTATTTCTTACATTCACTTTCTACTGATGTTTGGTCTGCTAAGTGGGGACCAAGTGACAGATGAGATTTTTTTTAAAAAGTGAATATAATGACTTTTGTCAAAGATTGATCAGTCACATTGAATCTAACTCACAATTTCCCGGTGCAACATAACACACATGGAAAAGTCAATAAGTAGTGGATTCTCTCTGGAGAAAACTGCATTTATGTTTTTGCAGTTTCATTCCTCGTGTGATTATCATGTGCCGACTTTGTTGTTATATATATTTGTGTTATACTTAGTTTAGTTTCTTGTCATTAAGTTAGAAAAAGGGGTTTTGACCCACATCCATGTAAAGTGAAGAGATGCACTCTAATCAGATTAATTACTGCAAAAACAGAGGTCAGTTTTTCTTTTTTTATCTAGAGAGTTGCATTTGTAATAGACACCGTAATTAGGTTAGTTGCTAAGAAAATTATGAGTACTAATCAGTTTCTGGCCTAAAAAGCTGTTGTTGGATGTTTTCTGACGGCCTCGAGTAAATAGCCTACGGTAAGTATCTTTATTATCCAGTTAGCTTGGCACATCTAGAAGTTTGACTTGGCTTGTGACATCAGGGAAAAAACATCACTCATAGCTGTGGGTGTGTTATCGCTGACTTTCGAATTACTCAGATACAAATGTTGTATCCAGCTATTTTGAGGTCAGCAACACTGAAACATCTATTCTTATACTGACAATCTGCCTTGGCTGAACATCAGACAGCGAGGCAGCCATTTGATTGTTGTCAAATTTCACTCCAATAGAAATGCCCAGCAACCAAAGTGTCACTCCTCTGGTATTAATATCTCTGCTGTGCACATGTGCTGAAACACGCATTGCGCTAATGATCAATTGTTTTTCCCTCCTAATTATATTTTTTAATTTTTTCCTCCCACACTGTTAGTGGATGAACTCCATAAAAAAAGTGATGCAAAACAAATAAGTCAAGATGTCAGTTTCAAATAACATATTTCCATGTACTTTAAGAGAAAATACAAGTTAATACTATAATATCAAGCTACTGCTCTTTCCAAAAGGTACTGTGAAATGTACATCTAATAATTGTGCTTCGTTACCACTACTTCCTGACACTGGTATTAAACTATTATTCCAAATACTGTATATATGAAACACCATTTGGCATGATGTGGTTTGGGAGTCTCATCATCTCCAACTGTTAAGGAATTGCTTTTGCCCACAGACCTGTGTGGGGCCTGCGCATCAATTTCCTGATGCTCCCCTTTCAAAATATACACAGTGGTCTCAGTGGAGGTGACATGGTACACATGAGGGCAGAGCGAGAAAGTGATGGCGGGAGGGGAGGTTAGAGAGGGAGAATATGGGCCTGGAAGTCTCCACCTGGTGGGATGGTTGAGGGCCAGCAAGGAGTTCCCGCAGTACACAAAGCTTGCCTTGTGTAAGATAAGTGGCAGGCACCAGGAAGGCCTTACGGCACTATTTTCACAATCAGAGTCAGTTTGTTTCTTTAGGCCTCAGAGCCTGAGCCTGTCAGGAGAGCAGTATGCTGGCAATGCTGGAGACTGTGTTTGGTTGCAAGGTTTGGGGAGAAAAGAGCTCTCTTACAGGGTATGTTAGGGGTTTCAGGGGGTACTGCAGAATTTGCCTCTTAGTTGATATGTTATTTTTTTCCTTTCCTTAATCAATCCCTCATTCTCTCGCAAACAGATTTTCAGTTTAAGGTTAAGCACATATGTCACGCATTGATGAAATATCTGATTGCACAATTAAGCAAAACTGCTGGTGCTTATTTGCGTGCATGCTAATTTATTTTAAGTACCAAAAAATCTATATGGCGTTACAAACAGTACCCTCATTAGCATGGCTCCGCAAATACTACAGTATCCAAAGAGGCTTGTTTTATTGTTTTGTTGCTGCAAAAGCAGTTCTCGTGTGTTGATGTTTTCATTGATATTTGTTTTTGCTTAAATCAAAGCGTATTCTAGAACTTGTTGATTAATGCTCTAATAGATGCCTTACATATTTCATATTACCGCCATGCAAGCTCTACTGCTAATGTGTTTCTTTTTTGTCTTTTGGCAGTAGAGCAGTGGTGTAATATTATGAGTGTTTATAGTGAAAAACTACAGTGTAAAAAAAAACTCCAAGTTATAAGAGCGTTTTCTCAGTAAAGACTATGCGAAACTGGTACTAAAATTTAATTTGAAACAGTTGTGTTACTGGTTGTGAAGATGAGATGCCTAGAGCAAGAAGAAAATGTAGCGAGATTCTTTTCAAGGAAAACAGATTTTTCATAGAAAATGTGGCTGTGGTTTAGAAAACTTCATTGTTAAGTCATTCCTGTGATTGTTTTGAGTGCTTATCTGATTTTAAGTTAATTTCTCATTAGGTTCTTATAGGTTATATCTAGTGCTTCAAGCCTTACATTAGGATTATTTAAAAGCGGTTTCTTTGTAGGCAGGTTCCTTGATTTTTCTCCCCTTTCCACAGTATGTCTTGGCTCATCAGAGGCGGCTGGCCGCCAGGACTCCTCTCAGCTCACTCCCTGAAGACCCCTGGCTCCACAGAAACAGGAAATTTTAATAGTATTGCACTGCTTTTCCTCCCCTATCTGTATCCCAATTCTCTCTCTCTCTCTCTCTCTCTCTCTCTCTCTCTCTCTCTCTCAGTGATAAAAAAGAACACAAATGTTTAACAGCATATATGTGTGGAAAAATTGACCTGCAATAGACCATAATATAAAATCAAGCCACACATATTTTGTTTTTTCACTTCTCTAATATTTCAGTAGAAAAGAATCTATTCAGTAAGCTGTATGATCAAACACAAAATAATTATAAATATAAATTCCAAATGTTAATGTACTGTATGGATAACCAACCCAACAGTCTCTATCATGATAAAACTGATTAATATTTTATAGTTGTTTGCTTCAAAACAGTGCAGTTGTTTGGAACTTTGTTAAGAGTGTTTTTTTAAAAAAAAAATAAACTTCACACATTTCACTCAGATTATGATAGCACTTGTCACATCACTGCAGCCATGTGATATCTCCACAGGTGGATGAACACCTACCTGCCACCCTACCTCTCCACCCCCAAGTGTTTATGAGTCACTTCACCCCTGGTCAAGCGTGTGGTGAAGCCACCCCAACTCCAGTCATATCGGTGGGATCTGCTAACTAGCCCTGTGACACTGCCAGGTTTTCATAGTAAATTGTGGAGCAAAACCACAACTGACTAAAAAGAGATAGGCTTGCTCTGACTTCATACCATTTTTGTGGTCTACATTTCCCTTTGAGTTCTCTTTTCTTTAGGGCTCTTTCCCTTCTCTTTTTCCCTTTCATCTTAATTCAAAATGCAGCTGGATCCACCATTCAGTCTCATAGTTTCTTTGTTTCAGCCCTTTACAACTGTGTTTTTTTTTAAAACTTTACAGATTTCCATAGGCAGATTTATGTTCATGAAAGCCTTAATGTGTTCAAGAAGTCCCAAAGTTAGCTGCAATAATGCTGCAGCCACAAGTTTTTTCATCAAACAGCAAAGCTCTGCAAGCTGTAGACTAAGGCCACACCTTAGAGTATCCAGCTAAATATGATCACCATAGCTTCTTATTTATTTATTTATAGAGAAGTTTCAGTGAAAGAGTAAGAAAAACTCGCTGTGGAGTACAGATGTGGATGGCTCAAGCCAAAAGCACCGGTTCTCGTTGCCAAAATTTAACCATAAAAATCTGCCTGCAACAAGCAACCATGAAAATAAAACGTATCTTTTTCTATAGCACAACTGTGGATCCTGCCCTGTCAACCATGAATTTGAGTTGCACTGGGGAACTTGAGTGGAATGCTGAGGCCTGATTGGGTGGGGAAAAAAAAAATCACATCTGGGAGTCTGCGTTTATACTGGACAAAGAAATTGGTGTGGCACATTGTGTAAATTTTGGAGTATATTTATATATTATATATTTGGAGTTTTACATATTGCCAGTAAATGCCCTGGCAACACATTACACTGGTATCATTTGGTTTTGTTTGTTTTTTGCCATTTCAAACATATATAGATGAAGTGCATAAGCCAGATGTTGCTGCTAATAGTTTCTTAGTCCAGTTCCCTGCTCCAAAGCCTGAGCAAAGAAGAGCCAACATATAGGATGTATGCATTTGCCCCGTGGACTGGCTTTACTCTCCTGCACTCTACAGAAGCTACTCTTGTGGGATGTTTAAGAATTTTCATCACAGACTTCAGCAAGCAAAGTGAGAATGGAAGATTTTGTATATATGTAATAATAAACTAATTCTCTCTGTTTGTGGAGGTTGGAATAGTGGGGCCTTCATTGAGTTTACTGCTATAGCAATCCAAGCTCCCTTTTCTCTCTCTCTCTCTCTCTCTCTCTCTCTCTCTCTCTGTCTCATACACACACAGACATTGGTTTCTATGGAGTTATGCACCAGCTTCCTGATCATCACTTATGAGGACCACCCTCAGCACTCCTTGCGCGAACTACAAGGGGTGCAAATGTAATATAAGCCAAGGTTACAAATTGCAGACACTGTCAGATTCAGCTTCTGTGTTTAGGTGAAAAGCTTTTTCTACCGAGGACCTGATTTTTTGGTCTCTATGCCACAAGAGGTCCCCATGACATGTATACGATTTTTTTTGTCCCCACATTGTGATGATTACCAGAACACACACACACACACACACACACACACACACACACACACACACACACACACACACACACACACACACACTGTGTTTCTGCAGTTTACTCATGTAATGTGACCTGGAAGGGTGCCAGAGAGCCCATGGAAGGTCCGTGGCCTGAGGCCTGCCGACACCTCTCCCCAGCCCTGTTGAAATGTTTATTTATAACTCTCTTCCAGCTTCACCTCCCTCTGTTGTCTGCCAGCCGCCATGCCAATCCAAACACACTAGGCCTCTCCAGACTGATCCAGAGCATGATTTCAGAAAGAAGAGAAGCCTTTCCCCTCTTTTTCCCTCCTTCCCATGCCCAAACTCCCACCCTTTCCTCTCCCCCTGTCCTTCTGTCTCACTGTCTTCCAAAGAGTAACGCTTTGGGAGAGAACTGAGTAGCCACAGGAGAGGAGGAAAGGAAAAGGAGAGAGGAATGGATGGATAGATGAAAAGAAGGGTAGGGGCAGAGGTTTGCTCCATCCAGCATGGGCTGCTAAATTAGTTTCAGAGCAGCAGTTGGACTCCAGGGATGCACAGCACACACTGCCGACTAGCTGTGTTTGCTTTTGTGGGGTGTAGGAAATTTGATCTTCAACCATGTAGCCAACCCGCATCCCACATCCCACCCATCACTACCTCCAAGAATGAAGGGAGTTATGAGGACAGTCACCCTAAAACAGGTATCATTGATACTTAAGTAGTAAGAATAACAAACATTAAATCTGAGTATGGAAAAAGTGTATATTTCACTGAAATTCTGAATGATTACATCATACCACATGAGGGTTTTTTTTTTTTTTTACAGACAGGAAGTCACATGTCTCTGGAAGGTAGGATAACATGTGGAGTCCCTGGTGAGCCCAAGGCTGAAGGCTCTCTAAATAGGTTTAATTGGGCCAGGCCTAACACTGCAATGCAGACACTGCCAGACAGAAACTGGGCTATGGGGTAAAGCAGAGCACCCAAGAGACCTCAGGCACTGTGTCCCTGTATCTTGGTGTTTGCTGTGTGGCTCATTTGGTATACTCACAGTTTAAGGACACACTGCTTACACATTACTGTGTCCAAGGGACCTGTGCCAAATTACCAATACCCGTTGTTTCTCTAAAAAAAAACAAACAAAAAAAAACATGCTCATACAGCAGAGCTATGATTGGTTTGTTGCCCAAGGCATAACTCTTGCTCTCAATAGTGGGAATTGTTTACCTCCTAGTGTCTGTGTGTGTTTGTGTGCTTGTTTATGAATAAGTGCATTTGTCTGCATGCCTTAGCATAGGCATCTTTGTAAAAGAGTTCTCCAACTCAGACACAAAAGGTCTGTGACATCCCCTGCAGCAAATGCTGAAATGTAGATCAGCTGAAACAAAAGCAAAATGTATACTATATTATTTCCACTCAATCAATTAAGCTAGTGTCTTAGAAATATTATATAATCCATCAGATATTCATTCAAACAGCAGAGATGGTAAAAAGGAGGGACATAAAGTGGGCATATATATGTATAAAATATATCTGGTACTAGATGCCAGTGAAATTAATGAAGCAATCTGCAATACAGTTAAAGAACTTGGTGGTGTTAAGGCCATAGTTGCTTTGATACACAAGCTACTTTGACTGTAATTTCCTCCTGTGTGTATGAGTGTGTGTGTGTGTGTGTGTGTGTGTGTGTGTGTTATTTTTGTCTTCCTCTTTCATATATATTGTGCAGACATACCCACACATGCAAAAATACACTGAAGCAGATCCTCATTTCTCTCTCAGACAATTTGCTTGCCTTGCATCTGAATGGACTTGTCTTACATTGCATGTATATATGATGACAAATCTCATACTTAATTTACTCTGCCTTTTTGCAGAATGCAGCGGCCTCTGTTATTTAATAAATGATTGTGCTTTAAAAGCCACCAAGTGTTACATGAACCACTACACTCACTAAAACACCTTCCGTCACAGCAAATGGTTGTCTTTGTGTGTTTGCAAGTGTCCAAGTGTGAGTGTGTATGCATTCAGACTGGAGTTTATTGCATTTTAGGTTGTAGGTTCCCATGTGCACATTTGTGTGTTTATATTCTTGTTTGTGTGCTCGTCATGAGTAAGTCCTCAGGGAATGCGGTCTCCACAGTAACCATCTCTCTTGGTGGTCTGTCATTAATAGTCTGTCTAGTGTTGATGATTTAGATTCAGTGCAAAAAGAAGAAGAAGAAAAAAAAGACGGCCAGTCAAATATATCACGTGAAATCCCATAAAATCATTTAACAACCTGGGATAATAAACACCTCGACAAGTAAATAAATAATCAGTAAATCAAGAGGTCAGTTTAAGCAACCTTTTTTCAAGCTGCCTCCTCTGTGTGTGTGTGCGTGTGTGTGTGTGTGTGTGTGTGTGTGTGTGTGTGTGTGTGTGTGTATCTGTTCAAGCATTTGGTGTTTGTTTTTCCTCTTTGTCTCATTTCTCCCCCCACCTCTCCTGAGTGAAGAGAAATTGAGAAACCAATCTAAAATCCATCAGGACTTCCCTGCCCACAAGCCCCTCTCCCCCTAACCTCACTCCACCGCCATGCCTACCCAGCACCCAGCACCCACCCCCACCCCCACCCCCACTCCCACTCCTGTTTTTTGTGTTGCAGGCGTCTGGAAATTGGATGAGATGTTCGTTTAGCGGGCAGCTGGTCTGGGGCCGATATGAATTGCGTTTCCCCACGCCAGGAAAGGTCAAGCCCCCTCGCCTTGACGGAGTGCATCAGCCTATTGAGTGGCGCTTTAGTCCATTTACCAGCAGCCAATGGTAAGGCGGCAGACAGGAGAGAGGGAAGCACAGAACTCTGTGTAGGAGAGAGAAAAGAATGACAGCACGTCGGATATAAATTCATTGTTTCTCATCACCCAGCTGGGGCGGGAATGGCTGGGAGTGATTGCTGGGATGGGGGAAGCGAGGTAGGAATATTACCATCTGAGTAGTGAAAGAATAGATGAGCACCCATTTTTTTTTGCCACCACTGGGGCTGTATTTAGCCTTGGTGCCCCGATTTATGAAAGACAGTTTGTAGAAATAGCATTACTTTTTAAAAGGCCCAAATGATGACAATCAGATCAAAATTGTTCAAAAAAAAGTCCAGCCATGTTCTCCCATGCCACATCTCTAGAAGTGTACCTGTTTGTTTGTTTGTTTGTTTGTTTTAGAGGAAAACACAAAACACAGCTGACTGTGAAAACAAATGAAATATTGCAAAAATCTAAAAAATAGAAACAATTAATAGGTTGGTTATATCTTAAAAACAGGCATCTCAGCAGTACACATACTACTTTGCTCCAGGGCTACTCCTATCTCCCCACATCACTTCCTCTCTGATTCTCATAGATGCATGCAGACAAAGGGTTGCTGTCCCTTTAATTTTCACCCCTGCGTATCTGGAGGAGTTAAGGCAAAGCAATTAAAACAAAGGCATATTTAACATGGGGTTAATGACTGGCTGACCCTGCAGTCAGCACAGTGACAATATCTTAATTATTGAGAAACCTAAAGTCATTACGCCTACGAATGGCCTGAGGAGCATCTCTATTGATTGGGATCCAGTCCCATTACAGGCCCACCCCTGGACCAATGAAGCCCCTATTATAGACACACTCTCTCTCTCTCTCTCCCTGTCCCTCTCTCTCAGTTATGGTCGATCGCTTTCTTTCTTGCTCACTATCTTCTCCATTATATCACAGTGCAAGCTATTCTGATGTGTTGAATGGTGAGACAAGAGCCAGGCGAAGCTTGCGGATTTTATTGCTTTCTAAAAAATTCATAACCAAGCCTGACATTTTTGCTGAGGAATGATTATTTTTGTCCCTCCCTCAATCCACTTCCCCCTCATGGCCCTTTCCCACTTTTTGGTTAAACTGGCAAAAGTGTTTAAGTGCTAACAGAATTGATCGCTTCTCTTGCTCTGTTGCACTTTTTTCCCACTTCACCCGGACAGACACCTGGTTTTTAAAATCCCGTGTTTTGTGGACAGGAATACCAGTCTTGTCTTAGCTGGGTAAAAAAAAAGTCCATATTGAAAGGTTTGTTAATGCATATTAATTGTTGAGTGCAGAAAAAACACAAAGCACTGCAATGATCTGCAACTTGTATCTTTTCACACTTGCGATGCTTTACAGGTGTTCATGTAACCTCAGCTGGATGGATCACATTCATCATTGTTACTTACGTAATTAATTAACCAATAATTTCCTCACTCTTAAGAACAGAATATATCAAATATTTCACAGTATGAATATAATCTACATATTAAATATCAGATTAAATAATATGGAAGTGTAGCTAAGCAAAGAAATGACATGCAGTTATTATATCACCAAATTAAAGCTTGTATTAGACTCTTTTTTAAATAATTATTTCAACAGACAGTAAAAAAGCTTTTAACATGGTAATTTGTTACAGTAGGTGTTTCATTTAACACCAACTTTAGCAAATTACAATACTGCATGGATGATTGTAGCACTGTATGTGCACCACATGCCTAATAGATCTCACAGTGAAATGCATTACAGCGTATTACTATTCTTGTTAAATAATCCTGAACAGAAAACTGAGACATTTCAAGTTACTTGACTGGCCAAAGCACAAACTGAGTATCTTTACTGCATGACTTTGAAGAGCTGTCAAACTTGCATATTAAAACTGTATCAGTATTGGTAATTCAAGATGGATGTAATGGGAATTATTATTTTAAAGCTAATAATAAAACTATATATCTTTCATTAAAAGATGAAACTTATTTTGGTTCATTTTTTTCCCCTTTAAATGGCTCTAGGTATATTTGTATTTGTCTATTTAAAATGTAATCGAACTTTAATATTTTTTAAAATTATCTAAGTAGACAAAAAGCTGCTCTTACCCTGCTAACCACAAAACTTAATAGATCAAATACAGGTAAGTACATACAGTGTGTACATGCATGTAGGTTTACGTTTTTGCTTGTTGATTGATTGTGCACTGCACTCCCATTTATCCAATAACCAATAACTGCTGTGAGGCACAACCCAATTCAATCTCTAATGGGAGGCCAGCGAGCAGGACTCCATGTCGTGTTGTGTGTTTTATGATAAATATAGAAGCCCGACAACCTCTCCTCTTTCACACTGCTTCCTCCTCTTGTGGGAGTGAAGCTGCATGGGAAGAGCTGAGATGTAATTACCCAATCAGTGTGTGCCATCCTTATTAAAACACTACTAACAGTGCTCCGTTATTGAAATACCCCCCACCGGACTCTTCTTAATTCATTAAATAAATTAGCAGCAGCACCTTTAATAATTCATAGAATGATGTCTCCTTTTTTTTCTTCCTCACAGAGGGTAACTGTGACCAAAAAAAAACATGGAAATGAAGGCAAGACCTGCAAGGTAATACTTAACAACGATCAGAGTGAGTGACTCTCATGAACTGGATAAACTAAAATCTCAGGTCTTGGGAGAGCTGGAAACCATCTTTTCTCTGCAGATTATGACTGAGTACATTTTAAA
Source organism: Pterophyllum scalare (assembly GCA_024447675.2). Classification (NCBI taxonomy): domain Eukaryota; kingdom Metazoa; phylum Chordata; class Actinopteri; order Cichliformes; family Cichlidae; genus Pterophyllum; species Pterophyllum scalare. The sequence goes on from JAMQGT020004403.1 coordinate 40,284, forward strand.
CTTTTATATTATATTAGATGTGGATTATTTGTACTATGCCTGCAGTCTGTGCTTATTATCACTACTGAATTAGCCACGCAAAGTTTGTGTAAGGCTATTGTGCTAACCATGTGAAGTAATGCATGCCATCAAACAGCACATCTTCATTTTTTCCCACTTGGCTTCCTGGCTGTCTCCTGTGTCCCTCTCATTTGTGTTGCATTAATGTGCTAATGAGAATATCCTTGAGCTAGGCAGAGAAGCTAAAAGACAAATAAAGCGAGGAGTCAGAAGAGAGAGCTTGCTGTGTCTCTACATATATTTAATTGACACATCTGCATCCCTGATGAAATATTTACTGCCTCTCGTGATGGTTTGGCGACGCGTGGCGATCGGCGCTGTGCTGCCGATGGTGATGTCGACATGCTATTGTGTTATTAATGTTACTGGCAAAGGTTTGCTCCAAGTGAAGACTTGGGTTTTAAGATTAACCAACAGCGTTTTGCATTGGTGTTGTCCAAGATAATTTCATTTTTGTCTTTTTTTAAAAAAAATTTCTTCTTCTTTTTTGGTAGTAGATTTACTCCTGTTAATCCTGGGGCTGCATTTATGCTGATGACTTAATAGTTATGCAGAATGAATATAAAATCACAATGCCACAGTTCTGTTATTAATGAATGAAATATGTACTTTTTTGGGGGGCTGTATACAGATTTTGTTTTCAGTATCTGTCCTTTTTTCCCTTTGTAAATGTGGAAAACTAACTTGTAATTTTGTGCTCTGTGGTAAAACTCTCGCCTGTCAAAGGCTGTGGGAGAAGAATGTAAACATATGCATTGCATAAGGCTCGCTTTGCAGTTAGGTGGGAAATCCATAAAATGCCTCGTGATTCCTTCCCACAAGCAATACGTAATCGGCTCAAATGCTACATAACAC
>JAMQGT020004404.1:0-20722 GCA_024447675.2 Pterophyllum scalare
TATGTTACATCTACTTCGTTCAGTTCTGTATTGCTGTGACATTTTGGGTTTCACTGATGTTTGCTTTTCTGTTGGCTGCTCAGCAGACAGAAAGTATTTAGCTCGCTTTGCCTGAGTACCCTTACTGTGCTCTGCTGTGAACTGGGTAATAAATACATTGGATTCAAGTTCAGCAAATGCGAAATGCTCCACACCCTCGCTGCATACATCCAGCCCGATGGACTCTCACCCCTGTCCCATTAGTAAAAATCAAGTAGGGCAAATGCTGCGCTTGACGAGCACGACACATGCTCGGCATCTTTTAAACCGCATCAGTGTAAAACTGATTGCATTTAACGCGTGATATTAATGCAAGAGAAGTGCTTGAAATTGAAAGTCTGTTTTTTTTTTTATTAATATGCACCAGATTACAGGAAAAATACTGTGAATATCATTTTATTTGACAGCACAGAGCCAAGCAGCAGATCATTAAAAGAATACCTACTGTTCGGGTTCGGATTGAAGCCTTGCGGTAGGCAGGCCTCGAGACTGGAAATTTCACAGTCGGAATGAATGGATGCTTACACACAAAAGTGGCTCTACCAAGTAAAATCGTTCACCTAATATTACTTCATTTTCTGTTTTCTCCTTGAAGGGAACAATGTGGACAACCAGAGGCGTAGGTTCACTGTACCTTCAGGTCATGTTTATCCAGCCTAGAAAATGTTTCAAAGGAAAGGAGGAGTGCTGTCTTGTGTATATATATATATATATATATATATATATATATGAACCGGTTTCTTCCAATACCTTATTGAGGCTCCGTGCTGCGCTGTCTTTGCCGCCTGGTGTGAGGTTCCTCAGCTGCACGTCGAGCCATCCACCAGCTGAACCATGGCCTTCACGGTGTAGGTGATGTCCCCTGCCTGAAGATTACTCTTGGTTTGCTCTGCCAGCTCTCGGGCAATGACCGCTGCTGTCTCCCCAGCTTTTATCTAAGAAAACGGACAGAGTCACAGGGGATAGGCGATCTGGTTAAAGCCTGAAATTGTGAACCACTTGAATGGGGCGGCGCGGCTCGTACGGCGTTTTTCTATAATTAAACACAAATCAAAGCAAGCCCTGTTCCTTGTTTTTTTTTTCTGTGCCATCCAAAGAGTACACTCTGGGAAACATGACAAATTGTAGCATTCGTGTGTGGATCCTAAAATAAAAGGCGTTTAACCTAAACCTTTTCTACAACTGATGCAATATTGCACACAATTAATGTGGTGAGACGATACTCAGCCGAGTGAACACTCGGAGCCAATATTGTATCCGGACATAATTATGAGGCTATTGAAGGAATTTCCAAGACAGCCTTACACCTTTATAAAAAACTAATAGAGAGCACAGCAGCTTGGGGGAAGCAGCGTACATATTTTTTCTTAAGTTCAACAAGTTATGCGATTGTGTCAGAATTTGACAAGGAAAAACTATTACTCTCACCATCAGCCTTTTATTGTTGTTAGAAAATGATTGCTTTACTTGATTTGCACAGTAAACCTCTCATCTTTCAACCATTCCTTCCAGTTTCCACTACAGAAACAGTTCACCTGACTGTCTATATACCGTAAAATAATAGCTTTTGACATTCTCTAAAACTCTCCTGTGAACTGTCATCGTCCAATCATAGATTAGCTGCTTTAACCATGGTACTGCGAGAAAGTCTTGAGCTGTCCATCATTTCATTATATTTTGCTAGGATAATGGGAAATGGGTACAACAATTTATTGAAACATGTAAACATATATGGAAATACAGCTTGTAAGGTAAAAACAAGAGATGGTACAATTCAGACAAGCTCGTCTTTGGATGTTGCTGCCTTTTGCTCTGTTCTCTGTCAAGATGATCCCACAGTGCTTCAATAATGTTGAGGTCCGGGCTCTGGGGAGGCCAGTCCATGACTGATAGAGTTCCATTGTGTGTTTTTCTGTCCAGGTATGTTTTCACTGCTTTGGCAGTGTGTTTGGGATGCTGAGATTGCCATGCTGAAAAAAAGAAGCCAATCAGATGCTTTCCAGATGGTATTGAAAATTCCAGACAGTTCCCTTAATTTTGACAAGATCCATAAAACCACTGAGAGAAATGCACCCTCAGATGCTTTCCAGATGGTGTTGCATGACAGATCAACATCTGACTGTATTTTTCCGTGTTCATAATTCCATCAGTTTTGACAAGATCCTCAACACCACTGGCTGAAATGCAGCCACAAACCATAACAGTCTGATGGCTGCAGATACTCACTGTTGTACCTCTCTCCTGACCTCCTCTGTAGATATTGATCATTTGAACCAAATTTGATTTGAACCATTCATCACTCCATCACACCTGTTGCTACTGATTTTCAGTCCAGTTCTTGTGTAATTTGGCCTTTGACCTCAGCCTTTTCGCTCTGGTTCCCTTCCTTAAGAGTGTTTTCTTGACAGCCGCCCTTCCACTGAGTCCATTTCTGATGAGGCTTCAGTGAACAGTAGATAGATCACCAGAAGGGCCAGATACATCTCTCAGGTACTGTATCAGGTTGCTGGATTTTTTTCCTATTTCTAAAGGACATGACTTTCAGATACTGTTCATCTGCTGTATGAGATGTATTTTAGGCTTGCCACTCCTTCTTTTGTCCTCCACATCTCCCATTTCCTCTAATTATTCAAGGACACACCACAAACCATCCTGAGATATACCAGGTTTTTAAGTAATAGCACTTTAGGAATCACATTGTTGGTGCAGAAATATTATTTTACACCTGTCAAACTGTGTTATCATTGGTATTTTTATTGATTCAACTAAAGAAATGGGAACAAATTATGTGTTGTTTTTTTTTTTGACAAGATGACAGTAAGTGCCTAAAGATACCATTTAAAATGTGTTCTTTGCTAAGTTGTCTATTATGTTTAGACACAACACTGGTTCATTCCTTGAGTTAAGATGCATGATCTATAGGTCAGTGCCAGGTGGCTTAACAAACAAAAAACATTGCTATGACAATGATGAGGTACAAGGACTGGACTGAAAATGAGTGAAAAAGCAGCCAGTGTCCAAAGAGAAACTTGCTGATGAAACATACCAGCAAAAATTGTGAAATTAGCTTTTTATATCCAGGCATTCTTAGTTCCAATGCCAGATACCAGACCTCAAGCTACGAGCAGAAGGTCTGAGATTTTTTTTGTTGTTGTTTACTTAATACGGTATGCCTACCAAATTAAAAACATTAAAACACCAACTGGACGCGGCACTACGAGAAGCTACAGCAAGGTTACTTAGCCAGTTAAAGCTACCACTGACGATTATTCCAAATCACAAAGCAAACCATTTTTTTCTCAATAACCATCCAAAATTAAGAGCCTGTTATTATTAAAAAATAAATAAATACTTATCGTAATTCATTAAACTAATCATATGAAGAGGCGCTCCATCAACCAAAAAGCTGCTTTTGATGTCAGCACTTTGCCGACAGATATTTAAATGATAATGAAAGAAAGAAATCAAGTGGGATGCCACATTCCTTGCAAATCATACGACACAGATGCTGAGAAATTGAGGACTTTGAAGAATAATGTTTGAAATTCGTAAGCAATTGGATGCGACCGATAAGACAGCGCCACATGCTGCATATGCCGATGACTACAGCGGGAAATTATGTAATCACTGGTCACGTAAAGGAATCTGGATTTAATTAGATGTCCAAAACTTCGTTGGTTTAACGTTCGGGGGTCAGTAACCTTTAAAAGTCGAACTAATCGAGTGGTAAGACGAGTTCCAAAACAGCAGTGGAATCAGCCGAAACAGGATCATCCTGATTTACTCTGACATTACCTGCTATCATTGCCTGTGAGTTTATTAGTGAAACCAATTAGGCTGCTTAAATTGGTCTTTACAGAGGTGTAAGCAGAGGAATGTTTCTTTGGAAGATGCTTTCCTCTTTACCCTCCCTGCTCTCGTCTCTTAATGAGGGGATCTGGGGATGCTAGGTAAATAGCTCTTCTTTCTTTTTCTTCTCTCTTTCTGCTTCTCTAGTGTCATTTCCTTTTCTGTGCTTTATATCTTCCCGTCTCATTTTGAGAGCCATCTGGTAATGAGCAGTGCCACATACAGGACAATGGCTCTACATATAAAATAACGAAGTGCCAGATGGGCATTCCAGTTGTCTGACAGGTTGATCTTCATTAGAGTCTTCCTGTCTGTGCAGCGACAGGCGCACTGCTGGGAGTGTGATTTGCTTTAAAAATAAAAAGATTAATAGCACCTTTGTTAAAAATACATGCATATTTTGATTGTCACCCCTTCCTGTAGAATTTAACAGGCATTACTCTACATTAGAGCCACACCGTTACTTCTGACGCGAGCTGCTCTCTACAGCAGGCTCGGGAAGAACTTTGCTGTGGTTAATTTCTCTAAACAGCAGCCAGTTGTTGAGCGTTATTGCACTGCTGAAATGGGGCTGCACGCCACAGAAATGCACCTGATAAGCTGCCTGCCTTCTATTTTGTTACCCAACGGCCATTCTCCATCCATATCTGCAAACTGCCGTTTGTTTAATGGGCTGAGCTTTGTGCCGTTGAGTAGACCGTAAGTGTTATAACATGTACGCCTCAGGGTCCTATGAGTTTAAGGGAGAACATTTTCAACACTGCCTGCAATTCATAACCTGGAACCCTGATCCTCACTTGCAGTAACCTTCTCTTTAGATTTGATTCCATTACAGATTTTAAAAAAGGGAGCTTTGCATAATAACTCGCCTGCAGAGGAGGAGATACAAATCATTTGTGCTTGAGAAGTATAGAATGCAAATAACCACTGGATCATGTAAGACAGAAAGTGGTCTACATTAGTTGTTACCCACAGCAGGCTATTAGACTATGGTCCTGTGGTATTGGTTTTCACTCCAACCCAACCCAACCGCCCACACCAAACACATGCACGCACAAGAATAACCCTTCTATTGAGCAAAGCCTCTGGTTAATCGATGACATTAATGGACCAATTAAGAAGAGACAATAGAACAAAAGAAAAAACCCACAAAAACTAAAGTCCCCTGAGTACAAATGATATACACATCCCTGATGTGCATTGTGATCTGCTGCAAATGTTTCTTAGCACGAGGTAAAAGGCCACAGTTCTATTCAAACCAAATCCAAATAACATTTAAGCTCAATGCCAAATCCTCCGGGCGATCTTCAGGCTTTTTCCAACCATTATATTCCAAAGAGAAATGTGTGGTAATTGGTAATAAGGAAACACACACACACACACACAAAAAAAAAAACACTTCCTGAATATTACCTTATAAATTTATGCTTTTTGCCCCCTACCTTTTGGCTGATGATGTTGACCCAAGGCGAAGTACAGTTGCTGAAGTCAGGCCCCTGGGGGTCCCAGTATCCTTCGGGGCCCATGCACATGTATGAAGCCACACCTAGAAAGAGCGAGAGAGACACAGAGGAGTGTTAAGAGGCTTTGTAGGAATAATGGCATCAAATTTACTAGATTAACTACTAGATTATCAGCAAAACACAGTGGTAAAATCCTGCTTTTTCCAGTTGAGGTGGCTGTCAAACATTCAGCCTCTTCTCTCCAAACGCAAACATTAATGCGTGCTTTTTAGAACGTCTCCTCTTGATTACTGCAATGCACTTTTTATCGGAATTAGCCAGGCCTCCGTCGCTCACCTACAGCTGGTGCAGAATGCTGCTGCTCAATTTTGATCCGGTGCAAGCAAGCGAGAGCACATCACTCCAATTTTAGCTTCCCTTCACTGGCTTCCAGTTCATTTACGAATCCATTTTAAAATCCTTTCATTTGTTTTTAAGTCTCTTAATGGTCGTGCCCCTTTTTTATCTGTCTGAACTGCTGCACCCATACTTCCCGTCTCGTTCCCTCAGGTTCAGCAGGCCAGATGCTGTTACTCGTTCCAAAGACGCAACGCAAACTCAGAGGTGATAGGGCTTTTGCAGTTGCGGCTCCATAATGACAGAATGATTTGCCGTTGCACGTCAGGCAGGTTCCTTCACTTGATGTTTTTAAATTAGATTTAAAACTTAACTCCCTGGCCTTCGACCCAGTGTGAGATTTTGACTGTAATTTTACGTTTTTTGTGTTTTTTAAATTTTTTTAACTTCTCCAGCTCTTTTGTGTCTCGCTATCTTTTTACCCTCTGGCCTATTGTACAACTCTTTGGTCAGCCCTGTTGTTGTTTTTAAAAATGCATTATAAATAAAGTGGTATGGTATTATGTTTGCAAAAAAAAAAAAAAGTAACATTTTTTTAACGCCCGTCTTTGTGCGAGTGTTTGTTTCTCAGACAATCAAGTTTTTCCATATTTCGTCTTTTTTTCCCCACTTTTTCTCCATTATAGTGTGAGGAGACTGTTCCTTTTTCTGTATATTAAGTACTTTTCTTATTTGCAAAAAACTTCTCCAAATCACAAGTCCCACGAAGCCCAAATTCTTAAGTGATTAAATTAATGAATGTAGAAGAATGTAATTGGATGGTTTTATCTTATAGGGACTGAAATGAAGTTGCTTCACTCGAGGCCAGTTGGAGTTGCCCAGACAGTGTCTGTATTTAATCATTAAAAGTCAGACGGTGTCTGCATGTGTGTGACAGTTCAGCTCCTGCATAAGAAAGAAAATGCACCAAAATAGGTACCAATTAAGTCTGCCCTAGCTGAATTCATCAGGAAGGTCAATTAAGATGGGCTCTCTGCTGACAGAGATGTGCTCCAGTGAGTGAGTTCCTTGCAAATGCTCCATTTTGACTTTAGTACAAATGCACATCTAGACACTGACCAATATCTGTTAAGCTTCTCTGAATCTGCTATACCTATCGGCATTTTCAGACGCATTAATTTTTCCTACAAAATGGCATCGAAATAGAAATATTATAGTGCCTGCTTGTATGTTATCGTGAAATGAATCCAGGGCATGCGGCATAGCTTGTTGTTGACTTGCTCTGCCGCGCACCTCAGATGATTTGCTTCTGTATTTTCATGGCTGGCATCGGTGAGGCTACACGCTGACATTAAATCGCCCTTGCTTGTACTTAAAGGGAGGGTGAGACGGCCGGCATTAACAGATAGAAGTTTTGATTGACATATAATTTCCTTCCCCAGTCCACCTAGGATGTTTGATGGGTTTATAAGATAAGGGACTCCGTATTTCCGCCTATATTTAGAGGCAAGGGGCAAAGGAGCATAAAAGACAGGGGGAGAAAGACAGGGAGTCAGAGGAATGTAGGGGGAATGACAGCGGGCGAAGTGATGGTAGATGGAAGGGGGAGCTCGAGGAACTTTCAAAGAGTGGCAGAGGAAGCTCACACAGTTGTGTACTGCTTGGCAGTGCCGTCTGAAGTGCAACGGCTTTGAAGAGTGCGCTGAGAGGAGGTGGGGTATGTGTTCCTCTTATCTTGCCATGTGATGCCTGTTAGTGAGGTCTCGATGGGTGCTGGTGTTACCCATTAATGAAGACTGCATAAATGTGTGGGTCTGAATCTGTGTGCCGATTAATGAAATGAATAGATTCTTTCCAGCCTTCAAGCAGGATTTGGGGATGTGATGTCATTCCACAATCTATCAGAAAAACACGACAGTGAACCTTTTTAATATTTTAATAATGCATTATTGCCACTGAGTTGCAACAACTTGGCTACATGAAGGTTGTAGGTTGCCCCTCGGTGATGTTTATGCTTTAATTTTTCCAACGTTATCTCTAATTTTTGAAAATGCACCGTAATCTGTCCCTGCGACAGATTGGCCTCTCGACCCTGAACTGTGTTAGTGGTTAAGAAAATGGATGGTTGGACTATAATCTTCATCCGTATATTATTAGAGGCTTGGCCTAAAAATAATTTGCTCGTAGCCAGCTCCCATTTAAATATGAAGTGCTCCCCCGGGGGTCAGCACTCAGACATTTTTACTTTCTGAGGCAAAGCTTTTATATCAAAAGCAGGGCAACACTGATTTTATCTCAATGCACTCACAGCACCATTCTCTTACTATTGATGCAAAGACAAAGCTAGAACAAGATCTACACAAACAAAGGTCTGGCGCCTGAGAAATCAAACGCAACAGCCCTTTCAAAAGAGCCGAACACAAATGTGTTTAGCCGCTAATTAATTACACGAATTGCGCCCTGAGAGACAAGAAGTAAATATGGCCGTGTGGTGCACTAGTTACCAGCTTCCACACAGATGCAGTGCTAAGCTATCTTTAGCTGTGCATCAGTGAGTCAGGAAGAAAGAGTGAGGAGGGAGGACAGGAAGCGAGAGAATGAGTGCTGCAGGGGGAGTGTAAACATAAACAAAACACACACAGCGACAGCATCAAGGCAGAGAGGCTCACAGTAGACTGTGTCTCCTAAGGAGAGCGCTGACATCCTCACACAGATGCCAAGTAAAGAAACAGCACAAACGTGTAGTTCATCAAGAGAGCACTTTTGGTTTTTGACATGGGAATCTCTGAGATTTGGACTCAGTAATCAGGTCAACTATGTGTCATTATTTGAAATGTCATTGGCATTATGTCAGCGGCAGAAAAAAAAATCAAAAACCATGCCCATGTATGTGAGCGCCAGTGGCATTTGCAAATCTATTTTCCAAGTTTGGACCAAAGAAATTGCTGAGGTCTGGGAGAACCGTTACAGTGCTACAGCGTTCACAACAAAAATGATGACGACCACAACAACGGACAAGCCAACAGCTTGGCCAGAGAAAATTAAATCACTTCTCCAGGGAAAACCTTAAAAAGTGAGCGCACTAAAAAATGTCATCAACTGCATTGCACAGAAATACTTGTGTTATTTTTACGGAGCAAATGTAAGGAAATTCAGCCTGGATGGATATCTTTTTATTGATCCCTGGAGGGGAACTAATTCTCTGTATTTAACCAATGCCCAAGTACTGAACACAGCAGACAGTCACTTTCCAGGACCTTCTTTCTATGAGGCAACAGTGCTAACCACCAAGTTCAGTTTTGTCCGTGTGTGTGTGTGTGTCTGTGTGTGTGTAGGTAGGCTTGTTATGGATGTCTACATTGGACATCATGGATATTTTTAACTACTACCCTTTGTATCACTGAGCTCATTTTGAAGGCAATACACCACCTTAGGCCCAGTCACACAGGCCTAGAAACTCATCAGTGACCCCCCCAGGTAATCACACTAGGAAAAAATATGTATTTCCTGGCAGGTTGGCGAGTGGTTGTCGGAGGTTGCTTGCGGTTGCTGGGTGAAATTAGTTGCGAAGCGGTATCCAGTGCTGCACCAAAAACCTCCTTGCGACTGCTTTGGTTGCTAAAGATTGCAGCAGTCACCTGTAGTTTGTATGGAAAGCGGCGACTTGTCTGCAAACGCTCGACAGCTATTTGAAACTGAGCCTAAGTTGTCCCGTTTGAAATGTGTTGGTTTCGGCGATAAGGCACAACTTTTCCTTTGAAGGCAAATGTTCTCCCATGTTGGATTTGTGTCACGCTTTTTCAGGCTTGACCGTTCGGTTGGTTAGTGAGTGTTTGCAAACTACAGGTGCTCACAGCAATCTGTTCGTGGCCAAAGCAACCACGGCATTGCTGGCATTGTAACCAATTTCATCTAGCAACAGCCAGCAACCTTGAGCAACCATTCGCTAACTGGTCAGGGGAATATCCATTTTTCCCTAGTGACCAGAGGTTGCCAGGGAATGGCTAGACCAGTCTCTAGGCCTGTGGGCCAAAACTAGATTAATGAATGAATGAGGGACTTAGATTTTTATCTTCCAAACAAGTCTGGCTCACACTGGGGTTTGTTTTAAAACTTGGTGATCTGCTGCACATGTTTCTTGCTCAATCCAAACATGCTCATATCAAGGTCTCGTGTAATGAAAGTGCTTTGACTTTCCCTTCAGTTCAATTCAATTTATTTATACAGTGCTAATTCACAACAACAAGACATTTTTTTGTTTTTTTTTATATGGTAGAGCCCTAGAATAGTAGAAAGAAACACCAACCATCACAAAACCCCCTATGAACCAGCACGTGGCGACAGTAGGAAGGAAAAACTCCCTTTTAACAGGAAGAAATCTCAAACAGAACCAGGCTCAGGGAGGGGCAGTCATCTGCTGCGGCTGGTTGGGGGTGAGGGGAAATAAAAGACAGCAAAGAGAGCTAAAAAAGTTATAACCAAAAAAATACAAGAAACTACAAAAATATACAATACCTAATGTTCCAGGTGGACAGGGCATCTTGGCTACTGTGCCCTGCTTTAACTTCGGCCAGGAGACATCCATCATCACCAGTGGATTGCAGTACTCCACCCTGATATTTGGCAGCTTGGCGGTTACCGGCGCCCCATTCGACTTCTTCTCGCTCCAAACCTTCCAAGACCGTCTGGAACGGTTCCACCACTGCCGATGTGGTTCGTGGTGACTGAACCACCACGGGCGTCGTGGCAGGGATCTTGGTGGTGGTGGTCCTAGTTGTTGTGGTTGTCATAGTAACAGCAGGTCTAGTGGTTGTCCTCATAGTCGTGGTCGTCGTATCCATGTACACCATTATCGAGGAGGACGTTTCTATTAAATAAGAAAGTGAAAGATAAAGTGAACCGATGAATTCAAATGAAAAATCTAGAGTTCTTAAAGGAAATTTGAAAGCAAGTGGATTTATTTTTTTTCCCCCAAATATACTTCATTTGTGTCTCTGAGGAAAATTTATTTTGGTGCAGGTAGAAAAATAAATGCCTGAGTGTATCCATGGGGGTTCTATTCTTTCCTTCCTTCTCCATGTGTCAGTTTTAAAGAAAATAGTTCAAAGAGGATCAACTGGCAGGTGTGACTTACACGGGTGTGCGTTTGGTCTAGTTTGAGACCCCCGTCGGCTAAGCTTACACACACACACACACACATGCACCGCAGACTACACAAACTTCCAGCTGCGCAGTCTAAATATGTCTGTTCACGAGGGCAAATCTCTGCAAGTCAATAGCTGGGTTTTGTAGCTACATGCTATTTCGAGGTCAGCCGGGACAAACTGGAATACCTGTTTCCTGGATGTGAGTCTTCCCTGCGGTTACACTCCAGGAGGTTTTCGCTAATGACGCCGTTTGCCTGAGCTGTTGGGGACAAGGGCTATCATAACACCAGCGCGCACCGAGATGTGCTCATACACTGGCTCAGTAATCCTCTTCCTCCTACTCAAATGCGCATACCACTCTTTGACTCCCTGTCATCAATCACACTGTCTTCTCATCCATCCTATCCCTTTAGAAGCTTTCCCTTGGGTCCCTGATTGGAAAATAGAGGTTCCAAATTAATTTAGCTACAGGCTTTTTATGAATGTGTGGACTCAGATTAAGCCAGAGAAGGTCAGAGGACACATGAGGAGGCCATGCTTCATAATATATTTTCAGAGGCCTGGTTTTATTCTATGAATATATGCCCAATGGAAGATCTTACTCTATTTTAATAATGGGTCTAATCCGTATTAATTCTTCATACATTGCTATTTTTGCTACCCTGACATTTCTGTATGTCATGAGCTTATTACTGAAAGAGATTTGAAAGGAGAACGCTTGCTGTAGACTCTTTAAATAAATGAGAGTGCACTGTCTCACAGACACAGAGACACAACACACGCGCGTCATTCGGACCTTGGCACAAAAAAAAAAATGCGATTTGCGGTATTTGTCGTTTCCGACTAATGCAGAGATACAATCAAGATGGACAGTAGTGACAAATGGTCCTAATCTTTGTATGAAAGGAGAGCAAAACAAAATTTAATGAGGGTCGATTTTAGGTTGGCAGATGTAATGGACATCACGCATCCCAGAGAGCTCAGATAACAGACATCCCCTCCTCGAAATGCAGTTCCCCGTGATTCAATTTACAATCGGACAATTTCTCTGTATGGTAAATTTGGAAGACGCAAAATAAGACAGCATAAATTAGCGCCGCTGTTGGGACGCAGAAGCCCCCGGAGGCTGTAATGACATCCGACTTCTATCAGCAGTCAATGCATTTAACGCTTAACAGCGTTCAGCGACAGCCACGGTTGATTAAATAGTTTGCCGCCGCAGCAAGAGCTCCAGACTGATTGAGTATTTGTTTTCCCTCGCTAGCAGAAGAGTTTGTTGTGTTTTTAAGATCTGCAGGTACCTTGGACACTCCTGCGGAGGCACTCCATCAGTAAAGCGGAACTATAACAAGAACCTCATTGAGCTGCAATGTGAACTAAAGGCACGCAGAGCCGATTTACTCCCGACTACCTGATAATGCCGCTTTTACAACTTCTAAGTTTCTATCGCAAGCAGAAATAAAAGCCCTGAAACAAATTAGCACACACAACAGACATCAGTGGTGAGCGGGAAACACAAACATTTCAAAAGAATGCTGTTACAGAAGCTGATATGGGTGCAGATGCTTCAGGTAAACTAGCACAAACGTATAGTCACACAGCCAGTCACATGCCAACCCTCATCAGCATTATAAACTGACGCTACCACCCATCAACATGGCTTTAAAGAAATCGCCTGAATGTTCAAATAGTTATTTAGCATTTCCACCGGCCGACCACGACATCACCATTTACATCCTGCATCCCCTATTAACCGACATCATCAATCTGCTCCACAGCAGCCTTCAGCTGAAATGATCATGAAAATGGGATGAAGAAATATCTTCGAGGGCAGCAGTCTATTTATTTCATTATTTATGAGATAACTTATTTGCGCTTATTCATATCTGTATTCTAAATGGTGAGAACCTCATATATGATCCACCAATTCCTGGCAAAGGGAAGGTGAATATATTTCATTATAACTGAAATCAGCTGGAGGTGCTAAAACCGCATGTAGTGAAAGAAAACCATTAGAGTACCTGATGGAAATCTGATCATGGATATTCACTGCTCATATCGAGGTCGGTAAAGGTCACGGTGCACCGGCTCAGATAAGCCAGTGGCTAAACAGGTGTGCAGAGGGGCCTGTTAGGATAAGGGAATGATTGTACTGGTCAGGAATGCTGATACAGAAGTGATTGTGACTGTGAGTGATATTTGCTGAGGGAGTTTTTTTTTTTTTTTTTGCTTAGCCACCTATGAATGTAAGAGCAGTGTAAGTGCAGTTTATGGTAACCTGCATTTTTGTGAAACTGGAGAATGAGATAATACAATTGCTGAGTAAATATACGTATGGAAGAGTGGATTCTTCATAATACTACTCATAATATAACTTAAGAAAAAACTTAATGCATTAGTAATGAATTGATCCATTACTTAGGACAGTCAGGGGGATTTGAGCTAAAGCTTCTGCTGATAAAAGACTGTAAATAAAAGACACACATAGCCAGTGTTTTGAAGCTAGCTCCAATACACTACCATTCACAGTGTACATTTCTCACATGAAAACAGAGTGGTATTAAGTATGTAAGAGTAGTTTTAATTATGCTGTTCCATTCATCCATTTTCTTGTGCTTTCTCCCATTCAGGGTCATGGGGCTGCTGCAGCCTATCTGAGCTAACACGGGGTGAAAGGCAGGGTGTAATTTGCACGGGTTGCCAGTCTGTTAGTGACAGACAACCATTCACAATCACATGCACAACCAATTTAGAATCACCAATGAACCCAACATGCATGTCTTTGGACTGTGGGAGGAAGTCAGAGTACCCGGAGAGACCCCAGCCTGCATTACAGAGGCAACAGTGCTAACCACCACTCCACCATGACACGCTCAGATATTAGAAAACTGAATTATGTAAGTGTTACACTGTTCCTTTTGACAGGAAGTCCCTCAGTAAGTAGATAAAGTCAGGTCAAGGCCTCAGATTAGCAGTTCAAAAACCACTGGGTGAAATCATAACAGCTACATCCACTTCTTCTTTTGTACACTCTGTCATTATAACTGCTAGCTTCTGTAGGTCAATTGGTTGTACGAAATCTGGCACTTTTTTTCATTTTTCAGCCATGCACATTTCAATAGTTTTAGAATAAACCAAGAAGCAAAATGTTGTACTCAACCAGTATGCTTAATGCTTGTATTTCACTCCCAGCATAAGCTAGAATTTCACTTTAATAGCCACATATAATAAGATCAGCAGAATGACCTTATTTCTAAAATCTGGTAACTTTACAACACCACCAGGCAACTATGAGGCAACTTAATCAATGCTGGGCTCGCATTGCACTCTGAGGGGGCAAGTGGGAAAAATATCAGCCTCTGAAAGTGCATATTAGGAGTTTCTAGTAGAAATCATGTGTACCACTTGCAAAACAAATGCAAACATCTAGGGTTTGTTAGACTGATGCTTTACTTTACACTCTGCCCGATCGGCTGGTCATTGCAGAGTGCCCTCTGGTGGAGAAATTATGCATTATCGACACTTATTTTTACATTTCATTTGCTAGTCATTACAAATGCTGAAACCATAGATTGTCGAATATCTAAAATGTGCTAATGTTTAATAATATGAGCGTGCCAATGAATCAGCCAGGCTCTAATGCATACATAGATATCTAAATAAAACAATACAGGAGTGTTAGCATTGATAGCATAAGAAGCTGCAAAGCTCAATGACGTCCAATATTTACAGCTGGTTAATTTAATCTAAATTAGATGCAAAACTGCATGTCATTCTGTCAGATTCCACCTGTTAACTATTCTCTTTAAACACACTGTAAAAGCAGGTTATGTATTGACTTTATTTAGCCCAAAATATAACACCTCTCTATATTTTATTTTAGTATCTTTTTTCCCTTTTTTTTGGTGTTACTTGTTATAGATGTTTGTGATGTTATTCTGCTTGGAGGACAGCTTGTTTTGAAAATCAGATTGTAGATATTTGTTTGCCATAAGTTGAGTCTGTGTATATCTCTGGAAGTAAGCAGCTGATGTGGTGAGAAAGGATGTCGTGCCGGCACTCTGTTTAGACACTTAACCCTCAGAAACAACAAATTTCATGTTGTGTGCAGCAGCCTTCGGAATATTTTGTCACCAAACACCGCCAAAACTGACGAGCACAAACTGCTTCTCAAAGTCACACACAATGAGATCTTTTTTAGTTTACTAATTCTTTTTAAAATAGTGATGATAAAAACTCACCACACCACCTCCCCTGAATGCTGCGGGTGATATGACAGAGAAATATGACTCGAGGATATAACCATCACAGCATGAGGTTAATTTAAAGTCACCGGGAACCTCGTCTAGAATGTAATTCCATTCTTCCATTTGATCCCGTTGAGTCCACCATCAAATTATTTTTCAGTGTCCTGTCTACATACTGCATGTTAAATATGTCTGCAAAGACACACACACACACACACACACACACACACACACACACGTGACAGAGGGGCGAGAAAAAAGAAAGTGTCCTTGAGCAAACTTAAATATCTTTTCCGTGAGATGAACACAGGAAAAAAAAAGAAAAAAAAGAAAAGAAAGAAAAGCCAGCAGCAGACAGCAGCCACAGTCTGCAGGAACTATCGCCTTGGAGACAACACAAGGACATTTTGTTTTTCTTTTGCCAGCTTCCCCATTCTATTCAAAGTGACAACGAGAGAGAGAAACGGGGAAAAACTGAGCTCAGGAGCACCAGCGAGGTGAGCAGGTCTTTGGTACGCCCCGAGGAACTACTCTGTGACCTTACAGGACGACATGAATGTCCTGCCACACTGTGAGTTGAGAGTCTCTTAATGGATCAGGGTAACTCTTTTGTTACTCGTATGTCTTATACAGCAGTCTCTGTATGAAGTATTCCACTATGATTACAATGATGTTAGATCGTGTTTAAGAATACCTCGCATCTATTAGATAATCATAATTTCTTAAGAATAAGGCCTCAACAGTGTTCCTATGCCAACAACCCTTTCATTCATAAAAGTGGGCACTTCAGCTTCCTCTTCAGCTTCAATAAAATGACATCAAGCCTCAAAGTAATTTCTCTTCTGTATATTTAAGCCGCGATGCATTCTCAAAGGCATTGCAAAGTTGATTAAAATGAATAACAGCTACTAGCCGTTCATGCTTTCTGAGCTTAAGGACTCCTGAATGTCCTGGATGTTCATACACCAAAACCAGCGACCTTTGCGTTCACAGGAAACGCGGTGAACTTCTGTGGGCACTTCCTACGTCTACTCTCATTGAAATGCAAGCTTCACTCATCATTTACGCCTCACTTCTGCCCACCTCCCCCGTACCCCACCACCACCGCCAAACGCGTGAAGCCTGTATCCACCACACACAGAGCTTTGTGCTTCATTTCAAAGCATTCATTTCTAACTAATTAGCCTCTCTCTCTGTATCCCAGGGCTCGTGGCTCCCACAATTAGATAAGCCCCCTCTACTTTGCTCCAGGAAAAAAACCTGCTATGCTATTATGAAATGGATCCGGTTCATGTGACTTCCCATTTCTGCACCGTGAGCGGACTTGCAGCTCTGAGAAACGTCTGCCGGTTCGAGATCAAAAGGGGTGGAAAGGGCCTTTGGGGGGTAAAAAATGAAACAAGCCTCAGACAGTAAATTGACACTTGCAGCCTCACGCTGAACCCAATTACCTCCTAATTTTAGTATTTGAACCTTTATGCGCAGCTGCATCTTCAGCAGAGACTATCGCAGACTGTAGAAAACTCTTGACAGTCTACATGTGATGATGTCACCCATTAACTTTCTCCAAGTCTGTTTAAAGCCTGCAAAATGGGATTTCTGTGCGGTGGGACGCACATTTTTAGACTGAAGCACGCTTGAAGCCAAAATCCATGATCATGGTTGTTAGTGGGCCATAACGATACTTTTGTCATTTGGCTGTTTGATCTGAGAGCGCTGCTTTCACTTTGTAACTCAGTCTGCTTCTTACTTCTTCTCTGACGTCAGCATTTATTTTTAGCTACGGGAGGTAACGAGAAAGTTAAAAGACCTTCTTCTTGAGCAAATCACAGTGCAGCTCTGATGTCCATCCAAGTTGGACCTCTCGCGGACCGATCTTAGCAGCGCTTTTGGATTCTTCAAGGAATTGGGTATATGTATTTGGCATTTCCAGACATCTCCAAATAAGCTGTCAAAATACTATTTAAAAAAAATACATATATTACTCCTTTACTTTCTTGTGCACTGATACCTCCAACTAAAATGTCATATTGATTGTTTGTCCCTCCTGCCTGAAGCAACACAGGTGTTACTGAGGTGGGGACATACAGAAGGTCAGAAAGGCTGACAAAGATCTGCGATATGAGGCAGGTTGTGCTGGGGCGGCTCGAACACACCCAGCTTTCAACCAGAAGCCTGGATTTTGAGTCTTGTTTGGGGGCACTACCTCTCGGCTTTTATCTACTTTTCACTTTGACTTTCAAACTGTTTAGTTGGGTTTAGGCACAAACTCAACTTACTTGGTTAGGATTAGAAAAAGATCGTGGTTTAGGTAAAATACTCTAAATTCTAGAGCTACGCAAATGCTAGACAGCTCCATTTTCTGGGGTCCCAGGGTACTAAACGTTGTTCCATCTAAATCCACTGCTAGAATTTTTTTTACTATTATTATTAAAATGCTCTCCCAAGCCCTGGCAGTCAGTGAACAAGAAAAATATTCATCCTAACAGACACACATCAAAAACTATTTGAAATTTTGCAAAATTTTGACTCCTCATATAGTAAAAATGGTGCAGGCGCAGTGGCGTGGTGGTTAGCACTGCTGCCTCACAGTTAGAATATCATCTGAGAAGGTCTGGGTTTGATTCCACCCTGGCCCCTCCCTCTCTCTGTGTGGAGTTTGCATGTTCTCCCTGGTGTCTGCTGTGGGTCTCCCTCCAGGTACTCCGGTTTTCTCCCACAGTCCAAAGACATGCACTTATTGGGGTTAGGTTAATTTGCTACTCTAAATCGCCCATAGGTGTGAGTATCGATGGTTGTTTGTCTATCTGTGTTGGCCCTGCGACAGGCTGGCGACCTGCACAGGGTGTACCCTGCCTCTCGCCCCGTGACAGCTGGGATAGACTCCAGCACCCCCGCGACCCTGAACAGGGTAAGCGGAAGAGGATGGATGGTGAAAATGTAACAGCGAGTCACAATAACAGCTTATACAACCAACCAGTCCTGTTGCTCTGGGAAGACAATGTTAAGGGTTAAACTGTATGTAAGAGCAATGAACTTGACCTATATCACAAATACACTTTGTGGAGTTTTTATCATGAGTTGTCTGTATCCCTGATTTTGCTAGGCTGGCAGTTTTCTTCTATATACCATCACCACTAGCAGCCAAACCAGAATGTTAACCACGTGAATGCTCATTGGCTTAACATAGTAGCTACATGTATGTGTGATGTACTGGGAAAAGTTACCAGCTTTCTTGTCATTGGCTGGCTGTATTACACATAATAATGAGAATTAAAATCCACTGAGAACAACAAATGTAACCTCGGCCTTGAGCATTATTTGGGCGAAAATCCATTAGGCAATCACTGTGAGTAAGTTTGATTAAATTCTGACCAGTACTGTTGGAGGAGTAGCAGACTTGTGAATTATGGATGGGCAGACAGACAACCACGGACGCATCACCATGATACAAGTTCATTGGTCTTTCAGCCAGATGAGCTAAATATTTGCTATGTACCTCATTTAGATTGCAGAGCCTGCTATTTAACCTTCTGATTACTGACAAATGATCAAATATAATATCAGTTCTTTGTCTAGGAAGCTTTAAAGGTGCTTACATTTCATTTGCATTCTGACCTTGACTTAATGTTTCCCACTGTTAACAGTGCTCATACTAAACTAGCAAGCTATTGGCTATAGCCATCATACACAGATTGATATCAATGTTTTCATCAAACTCTTGACAAGAAAACAAACTTGGTAGAACTGGTTGGTGAACTAAGTCGTTAGTCAAGCAGGCAGTATACGCTGGAATAAAATATCATCCTAGGGGGCTGAGCTAAATAGTCATAAAGTTTCTAAGTAGGTTTAATTGGTCTTCCATGTTCCCAAATGTTGTAGGACAAAATGTTTAATGTAAAACTAATATATTACATCCCAATGTGGCCCCAACCTGATATGGCAAAGAGAACTGGCTCTCACCATGACATCGGCAGCTTGTTCATTCTCAGGTAACAAACAGCTAAGTGATCATAAATAAGACTCATAATGTAAAATGTTATCTTGGATCATGTTTTTCATCTATACACGGAAAAATAATAAAAGCATTGGCATCTCTTTTATAACACAACATCAGTAGCCATTACTTTCATGGCTTTATTCACTCAGCTCCTCATTTGATCATTTCCCTAATGTTTATGTCATGCAAGCCCACTGAAATTCGACACGTCCTCGTGTGTTGAGGGGAATGGGTTGAAAATAAAATGATGATGATGATGATGACTATGATGAAAGTCGTCCTGACATTAAATGGAACCTTTTGAGACAAGCCCACAAATCCATCAGGGAGTGTAACTGGGGCTGTGGGTGCAGAGCTGCTGCTGTGGGTGGTGGTGGTGGGGAGGAGGTGCAGTAAATTATGCAGCCAGACATCCGGTAATGCTTCGATATCATCTGACATGATGAGAACCATAATGGATGGGAGCCATGCATTGTTTGGCAATTAATTTCTCATTCCCGAGCTCTCTTCCCAGGACTTGAGAGGGCATCGATGGAGGTCACGCAGCGCTGGGAGAAGCGTATGCACGGGGCTGATATGTATGCGCACATGGACATGGGCCCAGAGAGGCACTCACTGTGTTTGAGGTAAATGACAGAAGAGATATGAGCTAAGTCTGCCTGCAAATGCACTATCCTGAAGTACTGAAGGATGAATTAGCCACACAGCTGTGCAGTAAACAAGCAGTGTTTTTGCCTAATGTGAATGTAGCTCATGTGCATTTGCAAAACAGGATCTATATTTATATTTTCACATCTCAAAAAAAGTCTCTGAATTTGCCATACCATTGAAGCATGGTAATAAGAAGTATGCAAATCTGTTCTGCATCTACATATCTATAGGATAAAAGACAGTGTTGAGGTAAGGTTGCATTCAAACCTCACAGTCCACAAAAATCCATATTTAGCATCAAGCTAAAGGAAAGAATGCTGGAATGAGTTTCTATTTTTGGAGCCAAACCTCGAGTCTCTCGGGCTAGTGACACAGCCAAACATCGTCAAACGTATCAGGGACAGCAGAAAGAGGAAAAAGTAAGGTGCGAGGACACGAGCAAAGGGAACGGCAAAAAAACTAAGAGGAAACACGCTCCTCCAAGCTCTCACCAATTGCCAAAAATTAGAAAATAAAACGAGCAAGAATTTGCAAAAGACTGTCAACCAGCAGTAGAATGGGCCAAATGGATGAGGCCAATCTGTGCAGAGAAACTCTGACAGTGGTGATAAAGAGAGTTAAAGATGCTTTCAAAGCCTCCAATCAGATTTACTCGGTTGATTGGCCAAAATAAATCACTTTGAGCTTGTGGGCCACCAAGCTCACCGAGCCTGTTAAATTTACTGTGGCAATTTTGGGGGGCTCTAGAAAAGCTAGTTTCCACACACACACACACACACACACACACACACACACACACACACACACACACACACACACACAGAGTCACACATGAGGGAGCAGCAAAAGACTAGAGAGGTGAGAAAGATCCTCTGGATTGTAAACCCCAAATACTGTACATGCATTATTTCTTCAGGTCATTAATTAACTCCCTCCTTCATATCTTACTGCAATAGCAATGCAAGGAACCAAGTAAATGACATAACATCA